>JAWWMK010034769.1:0-56019 GCA_035047105.1 Galeopsomyia nigrocyanea
CGAATTTGAAAATACCCATTTGCCCTCAGCGGATTGTTTTTTCAGTACTATGTACTGAGAAAAATCTTCTCAACATTCGCTTTTAAACTTTAGTTTGTTAACGAACACACTAACTGATTTTTTTTTTCAGCAATCTTAGAAATTTGCTTCATTTTGTTTGGTACTTTTCGTGTATAATTGAAATAATGTTTTTTTTTCTTCAAATAATTACAGTTCTAACGATTTTTGAAAATTTTACGAACAATTCGGTATTTGGAGCAACAAATAAAATGAAGAGCTCACGTAATTCTCCATGAACTAATCATAATACACATCAGTCTCAACAAACGCTCGACAAGATAATAAATTAAATATCACAAATATCTAACAAAGTGTATAGACTGCAGTTGAGCGCAAAGAGCGAGAGAGAGCTTTCGCGCAGTAGCAGTACTTTTGAGTGGCTCTGTACCCGCGAGAGAGGGAGAGAGAGGGAGGGTGCGGGTCGAGGATTCATCCCTCTCTCTCTCTCCTGTGTGCTCACGGGGAGGGTAGAGAGAGAGAGAGAGGGTTTCGCTCTGGTCTATGGAGCTGCGGCGGGCGTTTTTCAAATAATTACATCGGGCTGCGGCGCTGTACCGCCACCACCACCACCACCGCCACCGCCGTCGCTGCTGCTGCTGCCGGTGCGGGTTGCCATGGCAACCGCACTACCACCTTCAGTTCTCTCCTATGCTTCTATCCTATATAGCTCTCTCGTTGCTGCTGCTGCTGCTCTGTCTTCTTTTTTTCACATCTCGATCTTTCTTGTTGTTTGCCCTGCTTATTTTTTACAAGCTAACTTTTCAATGTTTTTCTTTTCTGCGCTGCTCCAGCGCGCCTTTTAGACTCAATTAGCTGCTACGCGCGTCTCCTCGGCTTTTAGCTGAAGTTTCGAGTGTGATGTTGGTCTTGTAGAGAGGGCAATTATGTTGATATAACGGGATGGATATTGTCAATTTTTTGTTGACAATTTATTGTACTGAATTATCCGAGCTATCGAATTTATAATATCACCGTTGAAAATACAAAGTTAATCTGTCATCTTACTTTTGCACGTCAGAATACCATTGAATAATAGCAATTTGCGCAAAATTGCATGCCCTTTTTTTTCGAAAAAGCGCTAGTGTATTTTCTTTTCCTATCACATTTTCCTCGGCATATCAGATTCCATTCTCATTTTCATCTGCTTATCTCGCGCACTGTATATACGTACTTGCACTCATCCTATTATTACTTCTCTTCTTACTTTCAATTTCGTTCTGCGTTAGGAGAGAAAGCCTAGGGACAAGAAAAAATGCCGCGTTACGCGCTGCATTACATTCGTGCAACTCCCGTAAAACGATGATACCTTAAATTGAAGTAATGAACTGGAAAAATATGGATATTATGTTTGAGCTCATGAGGCTTTAGATGGAATATCTTTTTTTTTATTTGCAACGAGATATAAAAAAATGGAAGTAAAGACAGACATAGTAACATTGTAAAAAATGCAACTGAAGGAGTGAAATACTTTTACCTATATAAATCCAATGTTGAAGCTTTACGTCATTCTGCAAACTTGCAAAAGAATTCTCTCATTTCCATTCGTTGATATGAGATAAGGCTAATCGTGTGGTATGAAAACTAGGCCGTTGCGCATGATATTACCTTAGCTTATCGCTTTACTTCCTTGAAAAAAATTCATAGTTTACATATTCACGTAACACACATACGTCCACCTAAATTATTTTAATTACTATTCTATGAAAAAATTTGAATCAGATCCGTATCAACTCTCATTAATTATCCTTTTAAAAATGAGTGTTTCGTATACTTCAGTTATCAGCAGAACTTGCAATTCGGCAATTAATAAAACTTACAGCCTAGAGAAAAGAGATTTTACCGTATCCTTCCACCACCGCTCAACATAACATCCAACAAATCATCAAAGTACGAATCTCCAGCTACAAAAGTTTGCCTATAATATATTCAACGAATACGAAATTCCAGTATAACGATCCGACTCGTAAGTGTACTTGCAAACAAGAAGACGAAGACGTCGTCGCGACCGGCGAAGAAGAAGAAGAAGAAGACGACGGCGCCTATATATCCACAGGTGGTCGGGTCACGAGAGAGAGAGAGAGAGAGCTTGCTGACCCCACTCTCCCTTTTGCTCATATACTTGCTTGCGCGGCGCGCGCTCGCATCGCTGCCGTCTCGCGCTCGAGCTTGACCCAAGCGCCTTGAAAGCTTGCGCAAGTCGCCGACCGACTCTCTCTGATGCCTGCGGTTGCGGACGTCGTACGATAATCACTAGGTCACTAGCTCCCCTTTACCCCGCCTCCTACTCTCTTTCACAGGTTGCTACTACTAGGCAAACATCATTTTCTAACTACACATATAGTTGCTGCTTCAATTTGCGTTGATTAATTTACGAATTTTATTGTAAATCACATCGATGATTAATCTTCTTATACCGAAATAAGAGTCGCAAAGTTAATACATCAAACGAATTCGTTCCACGCAAATATATACAAAAAGGAAACAATGTAAGATATAAGAAATATATTCCGTGTATTTTTTCCCCCCTCAGCTTGATACAATGTATGTACCAGCAAACTAGCGCGTATGTGTGTGATGCAGAACATGATCAATTAATCACGGGGAAAAACAAAAAGGCTTCGGCCCCCGCAGCAGCAGTCGGCAATTACTCAGCACACGCAAAAGATCGCCGATGCAGATCCGCACACTGAATGGAAAACGAGTCGTCACACAGCCTTTAAAAAAAAAAAAGCGTGGCACGCGACGTCGCGTATTAATCCCGGCCACTCGAGAAAATTGATATGGTCTTTTGTGCGCCGTTGTGCGTGTGTGTGTGTGTGTCAATCGAATTTTTTAACATACCCCGCAAAGTTGACGAAAAAGAGAGAGAGAGAGAGAGAGAGAGAGAGAGAGACAGTATCGATCGTTAATTGATGCTTCTTTTTTTTTCGACTAATTTTCCTATTTTTTTTTTCTTTTGGAAAAAAGTTTATCGCGATAACACACTTGCGGGATATGTCAACACTAATCTCCACAATCTGTGATCCATAGCTGCGAAGGAGCAATGGGCAACGTGCCCGCGCGACACTTTCGCCGACAGATTTACGCGCGCGCCATTAGCTTACTTATACAGGCGGCCTTTATCTCTCGCGCGTATCCTTATACCGATTTAGGTATGAAGCATAAGAATCTTTTGTTTATCTTTCGACTCGTGTTTTCTCTACTTTGAATTTTCTTCATCCCTCCCGATTTGCCGTGTGTCACGCTCGATTATTCGGCACGTGCGCGGATATAGATTTAGGGATGTCTCTCGATAAGTATTCGACTTCCGATTCTACTTTTCGTGTCTTGACTTTTTGTTTAATACTGTGTTAGGGGGTTTGGAGATTTTAGAACAGCTGAGTTGTATTTGATATGATTTTTATCTAAAGGTTTTTTTTTAAATGCATTTGGCATGACTGTAAATCATTAGCATGTTCACTCTGAAATGTATATAAACTTCACGCGCGCACGAACAAAGTAGTTACATCCCAAGCATCGTCAACAAAAAAGAAGGCTTAACATAAAATTAACAAACTCGTATAGGATGAAAATCATTAACATACACGCGTATTATATCTTCACGAAAGTACACGCGCAAACTTCGCTTAACGATAAATAAACATTGTCGAGTACACCGTCGCACATAGAGAAACAGAGTCGAGAAAAGTAATGTGAAGTTGATGCAGTCGAGAAGTAGTGGCTCGTTATATTTTTTATCGGCAAAGGCGCGGTGCCGGGGAGGTAAAAGCAAACAAAGTCAGCATCGTGAAAAACGTAACGGTACAGTGCTCCGTTTTTTCTTTTTTTTACGTTGGATTATTTACATTGCGATGAGGTTCACTGACACCAAGTGTGCTGCGCGCGCGCGCGTCTCTCTCTCTCGGTCGCGCGCGCGTTGCGGGGACAGCCGCAAAATCGATTTCCGCACTGGCAAATGAGAGAGAGAGAGACAGACAGACAACACCGACAGATATCCAGGTCGACATTGTAAGAAGTGGAAAAACTCTTGACGGATTGCGGCTGTACGGTCAGTTTTTGTGGATCGAGGTGGTCGGTTAACTGATTTTTTTTTTCTTCCTAGGGTGATCAATCAAATTAAAATATATATTTACTTACTTAATTATTTTGATCGAGGGTTGAATTTTTTTATATATGCAGGTTAACTCGAACGTTTAATAAAGAGATCCCGAAATGTCATTTTATTAATACTTGTCATCTTCGGAGAATTTTTGTTCAATAGCACGGCATTCCATAACCACTTCTGATAAACTTTTTTTTTATCCGTCCCTAAATCCCACAACAAAAAGTATTTACATTTTTTTACCGCAGGCCGGTATACTAATTAATTCGAATGATCCCGAAACATTAGCCGTACGCCGCGGCAAGAGCCATCGCAAAAAAAAAAAAAAGAAATAAAAGCAAACAGCTCCCAAATGAATCAACGTCGGCCATTAAGGCCCTAATACTTTGCTCGCGGGGTGCACACGCGAATCATTAATTACCGTCGGCGCCTTTTCGCAGCAGCAAGCAGCATTCTCGATCGTCTGTGATTTTCAAGGATGCACACATACGAGGACATTTCACCTCAAGAGAAAGAGAGAAGATCTGCGTACTGGAGCTGTAAATTTCGCTGTCGCTCTAATGAATGCAAACCAAAAAAAAAAGCAACATTGAACACGTTACAACTTGGATATATATATATATCCAGTCGTGCGGGCAGACCTTTTAATATCTAATTCAATTAAATTATATTTCGCCGTGCGCGACGTGTTGGCCAAATTAAACTGATAATTGCCAGTTAGACGATATGTATTTCGTTAATTATCCATATAAATTTCGAAAGCTTAAACGTTAATTATATCGCCGACACGTTTACAACGCTTAATTGATGCGCTCTCGCGAACTTACGTAAGAAACGCGAAAAAGAGTAGAGTATGTGATCGACGATCAACTCCTCGTTTTTTTTTTATTCAAACAAATAATTGGTCGAGTACACATACACGAATTCCAATGGTATAGCAGGCTGAAAAATATGTCAACAAGTTTGTAAAAAGAAGAAGAAGCTTAAAGAGCGTTTTACAAGCTTGAAAGCAGAAATCAGACGCTTGTCGCCCGCGGCGAAATGATGCACACGCCGTGCGCGCGCGCGCGAACAGCCGGTTAATTGCCGCCTAATTGCCGCTAATGAAGTTAACTCTCTCTCTCTCTCTCAGTCGCGTGGGCGCAACAGATACATCCTGCAGATTGACCAACTCAATTATAATCGTGTATATGTAAGATCGTTGTTTGTGTGTGTGTGTGTATACGTATGGCCCCGCGGATATTTCGTGATCACGATTAATGTTTTTTTTGCTGCGAAGGATATATTTCGTTGTTTCTTTTTGCGCGAGGTCGCCCGGCTTTGAGTGACTGGCTATTCGGTACACACATACACACGCACAAGCGATTTTTCATTCATTAATAATAATTCTCGCGAATTGAATATCACAAGCACGAAGTTCTCTCTCTCTCTCTCTTCTTTTGAATGTGGTCTCATCGACGTGTATAAGTATCGTACATCATATCCTTCTGCAACTCTGCGACAAAAGGCAACGTTTTCAACGATCGCTCATCATATAATTCATCGGCATATAATGCGAGAAAAGATGAGAAACCCGTCGGTATCAATGACCCCTGGCTGCATACATATACGTACGTTGATTGCGAATTGAACCGGTATTCGTGAAAAATAAAGAAAAAAAAAAAAGAAGAAGAAGGCGACGACGAGTGGCCAACAAGACAAAGCGAGGGAGAGAGAGAGCTAAAAGCGGAGCTACTCGCGTGCGAACCAGAAGCGATCAAGGACACGACAATGGGCGCGTGTCTTCTCTCTCTCTCTCTCTCTCGACGAAGCATATATAGCTATATAACCTCAAAAATCAAGCTGGTAAATCAGGTACTGAGAGAAAGAGAGAGAGAGAGAAGGCCTTCGTCGTTTTCTTGGTGCCGGCGACCTCCCACTCGCGATATATATATACGCACGCGCCAACTCTCGCGTGGCTGCTGTTGCTGCTGAGTGCTGCTGCTTCACCTGTTCGCCATCAACGCAGAACAATGACAATATATACTCTCTTGCAGGAAGTGCGAATATATACCGGTTTCGTGGCTTTCTTCTATCGTTCATTGAATTGCGAATTCAAGATCAACTATTTCCATGACTTTCGAATATTTTGCGAATACATAATGCGGGATACCAAAACTATATACTCTATGCCGGGGCTATCGGCATCAATCATACCAATTAGCGCCGCTCGTAAAGTAGCAAGCGGCTAAAGTAAATAATAATATTCACAAAAGGAGGCAAATTTTATAGCGAAAAAATAAAAGAACAGCAATGAAAGGCCAATAAAAAGAAGAGGGAGAGAAAGAAACGCTTGTAGTTTACGTTGGACGAGCGAATAAATTTACATATTTTTCGACAAAAGGCGCGAGTGAGAGAGAGAGAGAGAGAAGAGATCGTCGGCGGCCTTCGCACTGACTCCTCCTACTATCTATACAACGGACGGACAGACCGCGAATCGAAGGCTGCTGATGCTGCTGCTGTTGTTGCTTCTTGGCTTTATAGCGGCGAGTTTTGCTTTGTTAAAATTGCATGCGCGATATTGAAAATTATACACTTTGTGCGTTGAACGTAGAAGAAGTTTAAATCAAATTTCTCGAGTAGATAAATATGAATGTGGTCAGACGAAAGCTCGAATTCGAAAGCTTACAAATCTTATTGGCAAAAATTTCAATTAATATGTGCTTTAAGTAGAGTTAAAAATAGAAGAGTATTTAGAAAAATTCATTTGATCGCGTCATTTCTAAAGATATCCTGAATATAAACTCGTCAACTTTGAATATCATAAGTCATTCGCAGGATGAAAGAAAGACGTATACCTATCCTGATATTCGAGCTGTATAGAACTTAATCAGAGTCATTCCCGAAAGTTTTGCCTTTGGCTTTTATATACACCTCGATGTATATAAATACATTTGCTCCCTTCGAATCCTTTTGACACTGCGATCTCCAAAGTAGCTTTTAATTGAAATTCGGAGAAAGTCACATAATTGTGAATAGAGTAATTACTTATCTGACTTTCCAAAAAAGTCCTACGAAACGTATATAGAATAAACCTAAACGACCGAAAACGATTTCAATCGCAGATAATAAGCCAAAGCGTGTACACTAACGAAATAAATATCGAAGTATGTACATCGGGGAAGGGGAACTGTCGACAAAGATATAAACGAGCTTTCCCTTCCGCTCGCCACCCCCCGAAAAAAAGAAAACAATGCTCATAATTCTCTCGCGGACCGTATAACAGCAGATTAGCCGTTTTTCGAAAAAGATCCCGCGCGTGCGTTTGAATTTATGCTTTCATTCTTCCTTCGACTATATATATACACGATATAATGTCTCTCCCCTCTTCCTTCTTCTTTTTTTTTTTTTTTTTGCATACGTACGAGCTCAAACGCAATAAATCCCGCGGATTTTCCTGCTACGGTCAAGGTTTCTCTTATATACACGCGCTTGAGACCGTGTGGTATACGTTTTTCCTACTTGTTGATAGGAGGGGTAGGGGGGAGAGTGCAGTGCAAGAACCTTTAATGGAAGATGCTGATCTCTGATAAAAAATTTACGGTTGGATGAAAATGTTACTATACTGGCGCCGTGTTTTGCGTTTGGTGGTTGCTGGAATTATAAATTTATGTATTGATTTTTTTTTTCAACTGAAAACCAAATATTCTATCTTGAAAAGGTTTTATTCTACTGTGATGCATTATAGACGACCAACAAAGTTCAAAAATATAAAATGCAATTCAAAATGTAACAAAAAAAAAGAATAAGTTGAATAATGACTAGGGGCGTCTCGGATTGTAAAACGAAAATGGCGTGGAACAAACTGGCAAGATAAAGCAAAAAGAAGACAAGCACAAAAGATAAACGCTGAGAAGAGAGAGAGAGAGAGAGACGGCGAAAATATATATATATACAGCAAAGTCGGTTGCTCTGGCGTAATTGGTACAAAAATGTCGACAAGAGTATATTTTTAGTTTGTCTTATTTATATACGCGGCATACACCACGTATACATAGGCTGTATACTCCCAATCGCCATTTGTCCGGTATACGTGCTCTGCTAAAAATTCGGCCGGTTTTCCACCCCGTTTTCTATTTTTATCTTGTCTTTTCTCTCTCACTCTCACTCGCGAGACTCGTCTTCGTTTCTCTTCCTTGGCGTGTCTTCTCATACATATATACCGATATTTCTTTCTGACTTTTGTTGTCCGATCGAGTGCAACCTCTCTTCTGATAAGTTATTATCTCGATCACGGTTATGTTTTATTTTTTCGTCAAATTTTATTATTTTTCCTTATGATATAAATTTTTTTTTGAGTCTTGTATTTAATTTATGAGCGCTAGTATATATATGTATATAATTGAAAGTTATTTTCATTGCAATAACATCATCTAGCGTACCAATAAATTGCCAAGATTGAGCTGAGTTTTCAAACAACACTAAATGACCGCGAGTCACATCAGTTTGTCTTGAAAGTAAAAACTAAAAGTAATTTATTAATATCGTGGCTAAAGTCTTTGCTAACTCGGGATCTTTATAGTATTTCCGCCGGATAACTGAATGATAAATATGGTTTTATTGGACGCGCGAACGGAACTCGAACGGCGTCGTGTCTCCGACCGAATCCTTATATAGATGCATAATCGAACTTTAAAAGAGAGCTGCCGCTTAAGGCGCCGCCACGTTTAAGAGATTTCAAGATTCAAAACTGAATTAGAGCGCAGCTATATTGTCAAGATTTTATTTTATAATAAACAAACTATAGCGTGAGACATTCATCTGCGCGCGTAGCGCGCTCTAAAGTCCTAGTTGCTTAAAAAGGATAGAAGCAAATTATAAGTTTATCCATCAAAGCTCGAAAATACATCTTTGAAATATACACGTTCAATTATACCAAATGAATCACATCGTGGCGCTCGTTTAATGAAAAACGTATAAAAATGAAGGTATAATATATCATCACAGACGTATTAGCTGCGGGGCTAAAATCAACAAGTTGCGAGAAGCTCTTTTTTTTTTTTTTTTGGAGACTGCGCACGTGCACGCCCGGCAAATCAGTAGGGTCATCAACGTTAAGCGTAAATCTCGCGTAAAATCGCGCGTTTACACGCTAGATTTATCTAACGCGCGTCCGCGTCGTCGTTGTCGTCGTTGTCCTCTCCGTCGCGTCGCCGCGAAACTTCACGTCCGCGCGAGAGAGAGAGAGAGAGAGAGAGAGAAACGTTCAATGACTCGCGAAAAGTTGTTCCCGCGTGAAAATCTGCATGCATCATGCGTTAGAGTTTTTTTTATACTATTCGACGATTGTGCTTGATTTATATCTTTTGATGATCTTGACGTTTGAGAATATATTAATGCGTTTACGCGTGTTACTTTGTTTGACTGGGATGGTTATTATCATAATTTTTATTTATTGGGAATGAAAAAATCAGATGCTGATGGGAGACATGATGAAGACTATATAAGCTCTTTTATTAAAATATACTTTTACACAGAATTGATAGTCTGTTTCAATTAAAAAGATTGAAGAAAGAAAACTTCAAAAGTAGTGTATATTTATCTTAATAAATTAACAATCATTTGACATTCAATCGCACCTGTCAATCGTAAAATCCGTACATATGAAAATCTCATTTGCGCCCAAAACCACCAGTCGAACAGTGTACGCATTAACGTACGCTCGTTCGACAGTGCGTCACGGCAAAGACAAAGCGATCAGACTGCAATTATTCTCGACGCCGATTGTATAACTCGGCAGGGCGGTGGTGGTGGTGGCGTTCCTTCCGCCAACGGATGTCGCCGTTAGTTCTCTCTCCCTCTCTCTCTCTTTCTCTTTCTGGCATAGAGCCCGGAGAAATAATTTGTCCGAGCGTGCCAACTTTCGAACAAAGATTTTACCCTTGTTGCAAACTTTGCCCCGCGAGCGCACATCCGCGAGTCGCGTATGATTTTTCATGCCAAATTTTCTAATTTGACCGATGTGTTATTTTGCCACGCGGTGCCGACACTTTTTATCGTTATTGAGCTGTCGCTCGTCAAACAAAGTCGTTGACACCTAACTATTTCACGTACATACAGTTTGAGTAATAAAAAAAAACGAAAAGCTATAAATAAATAAATTGTCGCAGCGACAGCGCGGAATTCGCGCGCTCGGAGCGAATGAAAAATTCTCGCTATCGATCGGCAAATTTTTCATCAATATTTTCGATTTTCCAGTCTGGCAGCGCGCGTTACTAAATTCGAGCGAAGCATTCCATCGATTATTACACTCCGTTAAATATTAGCCGAGCGTAATCAGACATTATACCGTGTATTATTTGCGTACATATTTCAAAAATCGCGCAAATCGATTCCGATAATTCGAAGAACAAACGCGAACGCGCTCGCGCAATTTGAATAATATCGTGGAAACAATGCAACGGGAACTAGTAATATATTGAGTTTTAGCCGGGCGTCGGTGTGTTTATCAGTCGTTGCGCGCAGCACAGCAGCGTAGATGAGGGATCGATCGAGCTTGCTGACCGGTCAGCAGCAGCAGCAGCAGGGTACATATACGAGCTTGCGTCTGCCAAAGCAGAGCCTCGCAACGTTTCGCCGGAATTTCGGAATCGTATCAGCGTGAAATTCGCATTCTCACCCCCCTCTCGCTCCTCTTCACTCTCGCGCGAACGTGTAGGTTTGTTATGCCAAGTCTCTCTCTCTCCCTTTGCTGCGGATACAGCTGAATATTCGAGTTCTGCCATTTGCAAAAGTAATTTCTATAAGCAATAACGTCGTTTAAACATTAATGAACTTTAACTGTATAAAAGCAAAAAAAAAACAAGATTGGAACGAGTATTTAACGTTTTGTCGTAGGTCGAGTTTAAAGAGCGCGGAAGAAAGAGGAGAACGAGCGTTGCAGTGTAAAAACATCACTAATGAAATCAATGGGGAAGAGCGAACGCGCGCTCGGTGACACAGGTAAAGCTCTCGCTTCGGGGAGCTCGTCCGTCAAGGGGCCCTCGTCAAATTAATTTTTTAGCCACAGTGGCTGCTGCTGCTGCTGCTGCTACTTCAGCTTCGTTGTAGGTGGAAGGGGGAGGAGGGCTAATCGCAATTAAGCACTCTATCTCGATGCCAGTCTCGCGCGCGCTCCCGTCTCAAAGGCGAAACGCTCGGGAGAGCAGCCTGTTGCTCTGTCGCTGCTGCTGATGCTGGCCCTTCGGGCGATATGCACTGTGCGCCTTTATGTACTCGACTTCGGACTCTTGTGTGTGTATATATTTGCTGCTTCGGCTCCGTGGACTTTTCTTACGTTCGATTTTGCACAACCTACTGAGCATCATTGATGCGATTCCCCTCGAACGATTGATTGTCTGCTTTTTACCTTTTTCTTCTTCTTCTTTTTTTTTTGTGGCAGCGGCTCTTTCTGATTGTCGAGGTGTTTGTTACGAGAATCTCGTGCGCTCGCGGCAAAAAGCTGACTAAGCATTTGATTAGATTTCGATTCGCTTTGTTTTTTTCTTTTTCTTCTTCTTCTTCTTTTTTTTTGGCTGTACTTGAAGAACTCGCTGTAACTACATAGTTTCTTATTGAGTTTTTTTTTCTTTCAGCATGATTGATCTTGCCCTGCGTAACTGTTAATTTTTCGGGAACTATTCAGCCCTGATCGTTATCAATCTATTTTATAAATAACTGTAACTCTATTAATGAGTTTGGAGGCAAAAAAAAATTATATCGGTAATTCGTTTTATTTTTTTTATTTTTGAAGTTATTTTGCAGTTACACACAATCACTATATATTGCCAATTCTATATATAAGGTACCTTTACCTCATTCCACTACTTGCTTGTATTTCAAATGTACACTTGCTACAACGGTAACGGCACGGTGACATTATGTTTATGCTACATGGAAGTTCCAATGGTTATCAATAATCATCTCCGAACTGTGGGTGCGCACATTTTCCAACTCTCTGAATTTTCTGTGGACGTATACGTGCCATTTAAGCTAGCATTATACATTTAAACATAAAATTGCGACATATCATTCGATTCGTCTTCTTTTTCTCTTTCAAAACCACTCATCAGAATTTCCTTTAGCGCGCAAATAAGCCAAGTGCCGATCGTATTACTATTCTCATTCGAGTTCACTCAATACCGCCACTTTCAAAAATCCTATATAAAAGATGAATAAAAATGTTATACACCTTTCTGTCTGCAGTTTTACATTGATTTTTACAAATAGAGAAGACAAATGTGAAAGAACTTGGAAATTCGAAAAAAAAAATTTAATTCGATCAGTTATTTACGGTAATTTTTAGATTATTTTTTCAATCAATGTTTATTAATAGATAAGACATTGCGATGTAACTTATCATATGGAAATAACATGTCTTCATAGTAAATGTTGATACTATAACTTATTTTTCAGTATCAAACATCATTTTCATCTACCAAAATACTTATTTCTTGAAGTAGTGGAATGGGGTATACACACTTTTTTACACTGAAAATAAGTAGTTTGCTTCAAAGTGTTATAACTCTGGTTAAACTTCACGAAATCAATCGTGCGAGGGCTCATTTTAAAGGGTGAACGGGCAGCATTGAAATGATGCCACGAATGTTGTAAAATTTGGTTGGGGTAATAAGTTATGGCAATTTGAAACCTTACTGACGGTATGAGGTAGACTTACCTTATAATTGAGATAAATCCGAACAAGTTATTTGCGAATTAAGTGCATATTGTTAAGATCTTTAAAGCGTGACGTTTTTAATCTCATGAATTCCTGAAAAATTCACGATTTTTTCGTAAAAATTTCTACCAGCGCAAGCTCGAATCATTTAAAGTCATTATTCGAATAATTTATTTGATCAATCCACATCCCCGCGATCAAAATAAATAAACATGACAACTAACTCACAATCAATTAAGCAAGCGCTCGAACCATCGCGAGCGAAGCAATAGAGCACACAAAAAACAATAGCAAACATCATAGCGTGAAAAGTGTTTTCGCTCGAACAATGTGGTGTCGCGCGCAAAACGATTGATGTCACACTGAAGCTATCGATAAGTTATTGGCGCATACATATATACTACAGAGGTGCGAATTGACTCTCGCGCAAGCCTAGAAGCCGGTGCAATTAATTAAACGTCAGCGCGACGATAAGAATGCATCGTGGTGGTGGTGGTGCCGCCGCGCACAGGCAGCAGCAGCAGCAGCAAACGCGTGGCTGCGAAACGGGAAAACTCGTTATCGACAACAATTCACGCGTCAATGTTGCGCGTTGCGAAAACTTTATATAACAATGCACGCACAAACAACCATTTTCAATGCCTATAACACCCTTGTATACTCGCTGCTCTGACGCGTGTACGGCAGTTACTTGCATGGCATGGATTATTATTGTTGTGGATTCGTGAGGGGATGAATTTTTTTTTGCATGGATTTTTTTTGTTGGTGCTAGCGGTGGATTGTATTTAATGTTTTTCTCGCTAATTATCGCGAAGAGTGGCGATGACTAATCAATAACTTTTTTTAAAGCTTCTGTGGCAAAGCTTAAAAGTACTCTGCAGAGGAAAATATAACATTCAAAAAGAACAGTTACAGAGTAAGAGATTTTGAATCTCATTCGAACCACAGACTTTAAACACTCATGCAAATGTTATGATGTCTCATCCGAAATTGATGGTGATAACCTCTCGTTAACCACTTTACTTGAAGAGTTCTACGGATTAGCTTTAGACATCTCATTTTTATTCCAGTCCGTAAAATTATCTTTACCAAGCATTTTCAGCTTTTATCACCGCGCGATAGTAAAAAAAAAGTCGATGATTTTAATCGACGCGAATCGACGATAAGCGTTGACAATTGTTCCCCGAATAGAAGAAGAAAAAGAAAAGATAAAGTTCGCAACCACACAACGCGCGAACACCGCGAGAAATGCTGCTGCTGCTGTGGCGACGTATGCTGCAGCAATAGCTCGCGCGCGCCAAGTTAGAAGTTGGATAATATTCGTCTGGGATAGAGAGAGAGAGAGAGAGAGAGAGAGAGAGAGAGAAGTGTATGGGTAGACGCTTATGAGTTTTGCACATTAGCGAAGGAGCATAGGTATAAATTCACGCAGACTTGCTCGCTTGCTCGCTCGCTTGCGAGAGCAGCATTTGCATGTCGGTGGAAATTTCTAGTTCGAGAGGCGAGTAATGGCGCCTCGAGTCTCTCTCTCTCTCTCTCTCTCTCCCTGATTTTACCCGTCTCTGATTATATATGCACGGCGGAACTTTCGTCGGGGCTATATGAAGAAGGAAAATCTCCGCGATTGCATCGTCTTGAAAGACTCGGCGCCTTTTTTCTCTCTCTCTCGTTTCTTCTTTTTTTCTTTCCTCGCCGCCCAGGGTCGACGACTTTTCTTTATGAGCGCTCCAAAGATGAGAGAGAGAGAGAGAGAGAGAGAGAGAGGGAAATTGTTTTTTGTTGCTTAACATTTTGCACAGATGGGTCTGCGCTAGCTTCATTCGATTTAAGAAAAAAAACTGACGAATGGACAGATGAATTGGATGCAATACTTGAAAGGATATTTGAAGTTTGATGAAAATCTTTGATTCAATATTAAACTGCAATTTCTCTTTTGTTTAACTTTGCCATGCCCGTTGCACCTAATCTTCTTTTGATTCAATAATTAAACTTTGCTTAAACTATATATTTTCACATTTAATTATGAAGTTGAACCTGACGGACCGAATTTCCGACAAGACTCGGCAGAACCCAGAGGTTAATTCATTGCCGGACATATTAGGGCTTCAATTGAAAGTCAATGCTTTAAATACTGCATATCATACCTGGACAGCGAGTGTACAGTTTGATGAATGCAAAGATGAGTCGATCGAGCAACGTTAGTTTCTATTATAGAACATTGCCGCGCTATAGAGAAACTGCCCACTCCCATTTGAGTTTCTAACGAATTTTAGTATACTATAATGAGTCGACACACCAAGTTTCGCTGGAATCTGTCTGCGTACCAAAATCATAAGTCAGCAAAATTACACGATTCGCGTGGTTCTCGCGCGTATTCAGTCTGTCAGCTTCAACTTCATTATTTATTTATTAAACTCTTTTATATCATCGCGCAAATCACTCTTCAACTATATCTTCCGCAAGAAAAATAATCCATCCAACGTGCATTTGTCAGAAATGTCCGACATTGATTTTTTTTCCGGTTCAATCCTCGGTAGAGTAAAAGGAAGAAGTGTCGACGTCGTCGTCGTAGTCGTCGTACGGGTGGCCCCCTCGTCGTCGCCGATGACGGGTTCAGTGGTCGCTAATCCTCTCTCTCTCTCTCTCGGTATATCCCGACATGGGGATATCTGTCGAAAATAGGCAGCAAACGTCAACCGTTGTAAAAAGTACGCCAGACATTCATTTTTTTTAAAAGATGATATGACTTAGCGGCTAATTTTTTTTTTTCTTATTCAAATTTTGTTATTCAAGATGAATTTACATTTTGAATGGAGAGATTTAATTAAGCTACGTGGATTTGACTCTGAGCTCTTTAAGACTGTCACAATAAACAAATAGTGATTCAGTGGAAGATATATATAAAACTTTCGATTGGATTAACCTTCTAATTCGTGTATTTCCGTTTTGTGTTTCAGGTGAGTTGACGCTTTACACATTTCAATCCTAATTTCATCGACAACGCCAAGGTAATGTTTCCTCTTATAGATATTATGCAATTACGCGAATCAATGATAACTGCAGATAGTACACTTTGCATTACGGAGTTGAGTCCAGCTGTGCACATGCAATCACTCGAATGAATAATGTGCCAAAATTTCAACAATCATCGCATCGATATGCACGTAAAAAAGTCAGCAAACAATTCCCATCGATATAAACATAAAATTTTTCCGTTCAGTCCATAAACTTTTACTCCGTAACTTCCGTAGAAAAAGAAAAACCCAAAATATCGCAGAATTTATATTAGAAAGGCAAAAAAAAAAAAAAACATCTTCAACAGCATCGTCGTCGTAAAAAGTCGTCCATCCTTGAAAGTTCGCTAGAGAGCAACTGGTTCAGCATGTTGCCCGGCCCCGTTGCTGCTGCTGCAGGTCATCGCGTACAGCAAGCTCGCTCGCAGAAAGTAGAGAGAGATAGAGATTCAACCCCTCGCAGCCCTTTTTTTCCCCTGCGCTCTCGCTCGGGTTTTTCCGGTTCTCTCTCTCTCTTTTTTTTTCATTCGCGACAATTCCATCGCCGTCGCAAGCGCAACGGGCCTCTACGGCATCAGCCCAGTTGCCACGGGCAACCTCAGCCCGCCAGTGCGAAACTCTTGTCGGTGAAAGAGAGAGAAAGAGAGAGAGAGAGAGAGAGAGAGAGAGAGAGAGAGAGGGGGCAGAGAGGGGTAAAGTTTGGGCAGGCCAATGCTAGGGAGGGAATCCTCTCTGTCTCTCTTTCCGCGACGGGGAAAAATTCAATCCACTGGTTAAAGGGGATGACGCGCTCGCGCGCTCTCTCTTTTTTTTCTTTTTTGTTTAAGCAAGAGCTGCTCTTGCGGTCATGGATGCAAAATTGAGGGGTAAAAGAAGGAGGGGTTTTGGCAGCGTGGAGGGAAAAAATTAGGAGGTAAAGTAGACAGAGAGAGAGAGAATGGAGGAGAGTGGTATTAGCCAGGTATAAAATATTGAAAATGAGAAGGAATTGTCATATATAGCGATGGCTTAAGGTTCGTGAAATAGCAAGTTCTTTAAAAAATATAAGATGTATTTTTTCTTATATAATATAACAAGAGCAGTGCATTCATCTTTGTTAAATCGATGGCCGAATCTATCTTTATCAGTTTATTTTGAATCGAAACTATAGCACCGATTCAATTAAGCGGCTATTTCTCGAACGCGACAAGTCAATTGCATTAAATACCTTTCAGCTTGAATTTATCTCGATTATTCTCGGGTTGAATATTCTTGAATTTCGGATATCTAATCAGTGTATGAAAGTCCCACGGAACGCTCTCCGTACGGTGGTTTTTCACCTCGGCTCTGGAAGCATAGAGAGAGAGTGAGAAGGATTGCTACAAGGGTTAATACGGAAACTGTGTCCGTACTGAGATTGCGGCCTCCGCGGATTTATGCGGTCGCGCCCACTCGTCACTAATTCCGCTGATGCAACGAGCTTTCCGAGAATCGATTAGGGCCGGCATGCCCCGCACGCTATATCTTTCGCCCTCGAGCTTTCGCCAGGATGATGATGATGATGATGATGGTGCTGTTGCTGAGATGATATATTATTTGCTATAATTGTTTTCGAAGCTTATTATTATTTCTTTATTGTTGGTGGTGTATTTTCAAAATCATCGAAAGTTACTTTACAAATTGCTATACGACGTTGGTACAGAGATTCGGAAGACGCTCTTTTTGTAATTTCAATAGCGCGTTTCCGCCTTGTTTACGTACAAGCTAATGAAGTACTTGAGCATATTATTAAGGTCCTTAGAGCTTGACGTTTAAAATAACTTAATTTCTAAAAAAAACTTGTTGGGGTTTATCTCACTCACACTAGTGACGGTTATGTGCTTTACTGTACATTAATTATAATTATTAAGCAATTATATTTTAAAAAAATATAGAGGATTTCAATTGCATTTTTGTGAGTACCTTTTACATGGAAAAGCCACGAAGACGAATTTTTTTCGTGATATTTCTAACAGGGTCAAGTATTAGTTAAAAGTGAGTAACAATCAAATTAAAAATCTTCGAAAGTTGAAAAGACACGCATTGGCATACCTAATATACATGGTAATCGCTACGTACCCTTGCAATATGAGTTCTTGTTTTTTGAAAAAGGACATTTTGAAAGTAAGAAAAAACAGCCATTGAAAAGATGTATTGTACTTCGTACTAAAATTACATCAGATAAGAATATGAGGAGCTTTTACATAGAACCCATTAAATTTTTAATGATACGTGCTTGTTTATGGTCTAGTTTGCATTACAAAAATAAAATGCCATCTCGAATGCAATATATGAAGTCTGGAAAGTATTTTTGTAAAATATTTACATTAAAAAAATGCCAATCAACTCTCAGCAAAAACAAAGAAAATAAAAAAATCACGAGTTAAATCTGCAGGAAGTGTCTAAAATTACAAAATTTCTGCAGAACTTCGGGCTCTAGTTATCAGATATATTATATCTCGCTGGGAGTGATGTAAGTTTCTCGCGAATATCCGAGTGACTGACTTGGCCTGTTTGGTAGGGCGGGCGGGTGCGGGATATAGGGTTAGAGTCGAGCGGGCGGAAGATATACATTCGCTAATCCAGCAGGAAAACGTTATCTGGAAGCGAGCCAACTATTTTCATTGCGCGCAAGCTCGCTCTCGGCCGCGAGCCGCCTCTCTTATTGCTGACGTCGCACCATCGGCCAATCTCTGCATGCTGCCCCCGCCGCCGCCGCCGCCGCGCCGTCTTACTCTACTCGCGCAAGCTCCATTGTTTCGCGCGAGCTGAATCGTTCGTTTTCTTCTTTTCTTCTTTTCTTCGATTATTGCGTGCTTCGTTCGGGACGCGTGGGTATTGTTCGTAAACTCGGCCAGACTAATAATTGGGTCTCTTGCGTGAATAATTGGGAAACATCGTCGACACGATTGATGACTATATTCACGGGTAGTTTTTTTCTAATGACAGGTGCTACGTGGGGAGTATCTTCTGTGAAATAATTTACCAGGATATTTTTGTTAGCAGAAAATAGTGTTATTGTATAAACAATTTATGCTGGAAATTGTAAAATTATTTGAAATCCCATTAAAAACTCCAATGTTTGACTCATTGCGGTCTTGAAGTAAAATATTTCTCTTCAAGTAGTTTATCAATAGGCCACTTGGTATTTTCGTTACTTGAAGAACTTTTCTGATTTTTTTCCCATTTTTATTCACTACCATGAATTTTTATCAATTTGGAAATGTTTATTTATCGCAATCATTTAGTTTATTCATATATCGAAAATTTTCTTCATTGACGGCTGATGAAGTTTATCAATAATTTCATGATTAATATGATTATTTTGAAAAATTACTATTGATTCGATAACTATTGATAATACGTGTTGCACGTTCTCCATATTCATGTAAAATAAACAACCTGATAACTAAAACAAACATCTGAGCGGTGCATTCGTATAAAATTATAATCTACATTTATATAATGCTTTAATTAATACAAAACAATAGCATATTCAAAATCCGCAAAACCACAACATTCTATCAATATAACATAACATATCCATCCAAACTTCAAAGCGATACAGTTTGAAGCTTTTCTATGTATATACATACCACCCCCCGGATATCGCTAACTCAAGCTCGGCCGTTCGATTTCCAATTCAACATACATCAGCCTCGCGTGTATACGCATCGGCACGCGCGCGTTACATCGCATTTTCCAAGGGATTCGGTGAGTTTCGCCCTCCTCTCTCTCTCTCTCTCTCTCTCCCTTTCTACTCGCGCGGAATCCGGCACGCGCGCGCGTGCTTTAAACGCAGACTGCGTGATGTGCGAAAGGACAGGGAAAATAAAACAAAACAGCTATAATAGCGATCGCTTCAATGATCTGCCTCTGTACAAAATCCGTGCGTGGGTGAGTACTTTCGGTTTTTGCATTGATATTTTGCGTGGAGCATTTGTCACGTTCGATCATTGTGATCGTGATTTAATATTTCGCAATTTATGAAAAATAGTTATCTGATTTTTTTTAAAGGACACCATAGCAATTGTTCACTGTAAAAAATCTTACTTTTTTTAATAAAAAACATAAATGAAAAATTGCTCGAAATGGAAAAATTTATCTCTTATTTCGTGTTACTTCTCATTTCGTTTTGTCTCAATTAAAGTAAAATGCTTTTATAGTTTTATTTCAATGAATTAATCAAAATATAGCTTATTGTTTAAAAACAATACAGTAATACATATTGCAACGCGATAGTGCAATCATGTAAAAAATCTATCAAATGATATTACAATTTCCAGCAACTTCACGTTGAAAATAATATTAAAAGATTTTCCTTGAAAATTCAAGTTTGCAAAAACCATTTTATCGCCGTGACATCGCAGTTACGCGGCCTTCTAAACTCTCCAGAGCGTAAAATCTTTTTCGAAAAAAAAAAAAGAAGATGAATAAATAAAAACTCGTTTCGCAGCGTAGTTGCCGAGTAGAGAAATGAATCTCGCAATATTGTTAACAAAAAAAAGAGGAAAAAAAGAAAGAAACGAAGTATTGTGAAAGTTGTCAAGAGAAGCGAAAATTCGAAAGAAACAAAGTTAGAGACAGAAGAAGAAGAAGAAGAAGAAGAAGACAGCAGCAGTCGCGCGTTCAAGAGAGAAGTTGAAATGTAGGCCTGTATGCGAGTTCCGAGCCTAACCTGCCCAGCCACCTTCAGTACGAACTTTTCCCTCCTCCCTCCTCCTCCTCCTCCTTATACTCGTCGCTCTCTTTGTTTCTCTTTTGTTACGTCCTTCTTCGTCTCTCTCTCTCTCTCTCTCTCTCTCTCTCTCTCGATTCTTCTTTTTTCCCACCTCTCTCTCTCTCCCCCTCTTTTTGACTTTTTTTTTTCTTCATCGACTTCTCTCTGCTCGTTTTTATATCTTTCCAGCCGCGCACGCATTGGCGCCAAACAAGTGTCCGCGCGCCTGCAAAGGTATGACCCGGCTGACGTTGACGAGGTAAGATCCAAGAGTTCTGAACGTACGTCGTCCTTTCAGCTCCGAGAGAGAGAGAGAGAAAGAATGGAATGCCGCAAAACTTTTTCTGGGCCCCCTGTGCTCTCTCTACTCTCTCGCGAGAAGAGCGCAAACTCGACAGATCGATACATAGCGATTGCCACTGGGCGCTAGTTTGCTTTATAGGAATGCCACGCGCTTCGTGCTTCTTCTTCTTCTTTGGCTATTCACTTTATTGAGATGTATATTCGAAAGAGTGTGCTCTGCCACCTTTAGATCCCGCAAAAAAAAAACACACTTTGATTGATAACTATACTGCTTTGTAAAACTATTCGTTTGTTCTCTCCGGTATAAGCTGCCCATTCCAACGATATTGCAGAATTATATCATTCAAGTAAGGATTGAATTTTTTTTTTTTTTTTTGAAAAAAGTATGCGACGAAACAATAAAGTTTCATCCCATCCAACGTCGAATATGAAGATTGACTTTCACGTCCAGGGAGCAATGTTTTTTTTTCTTCTCCTTCTTCAGTGTTCACCTGTAGAAAACAAAGAGAGAAATGAAAGTACAGTAGTCCCGTGTGCGCGCGCGCGAGCGAGCGAGCGAGCGGCAATTGACGTTGCGTTGAATCTTCCGTCATGTGAAAGTAGAAATCTGCCCGTTGTATACATATACACTCAAGCAGCAGCAGCGTATCCAGTTCATGGCCTCTCTTCCTTTCCTCGGACACAAAACTCATTGTCTCTCTCTCTCTCTCTCTCTCTCTCTCTCTCTCTCTCTCTCTCTTTTATGTAAAGAAGGCGCGCGAGTTTCGACATTATTTTTCTTTTTTTTTTTCGAGTTGCAAAATTTCCATCACCGCGCGAAATTTGTCGAGATTATTAAACGAAAATCGACGCGATTTACGTATACAAAACACTAGTCATTAAAGAAGAAAAAAATCTGGCAGCAGGTTGGTATCTTAATACGGCGCTTGACGAGAAAAAGTGTTATACCCACGTATATATATATAATACGTGTATCTTGAAAAGAGTATAGTAGCGCACGCCCTGGAATGCGCGATGACAATCATCCTCCTCCTGCCTGCCTGCCTGCCTGCCTCCGCGAGAGTCGTCGCCCTCTATATACTCTCTTGCACATATACCTATACACGCTACACATTTTCTGTGTGTGTATGCGTGTGTGATACGTCGTGCTTGCTGCTGCCGCTGCTGTTGCTGCTGCTGCAGCCTTGTCAAGGTGGCGCCCATCGCTGCCAACAGTTTTACCCCCCTCGCGCCCACGACGACGAGTGCTAACAGCTCAGCGGGTTGTATTCTTCTCTGTTTTACATAATGTACCTTTTTTTCATTGTCATTTGTTTTGGCCTTTTTTTTTATAGCGAAATATTCGGTTTCGCGTGCGATGAGAAAAGACATGTTGTTTTCTTCTTCTTTTTTTTTTTTTTTTTGATCGTATGAGATAATTTATTTTTAAAAAGTTTTGACTCTCCCAACCGTACAAAGCCTATAATTTTCAGTCGCAAGAAAATTGAAGATAAATGACGAAGAGTAAATTAATTACTAAATGTAAAAATTGTAGTAATTACGTGCAGCATTCAGACAATTAATTAATAATCATCCCACAAAAGACTCGGAGAGCCAATTTCGAAAAAAAAGAGAATAAATAATATAAAAATTTTTACAAGAATATATTGCATTTCGAAAAAAGAAGCGCAGAAGAAGAAAAAAAAACCAGAGTAGGAGAGAGAGAGAGAGAGAGAGAGTAGTAAAAAAAATTCCGTAAGGTAAAGCGTTTGTCGGTGTGTGCGCGCGGAAAGAGAGAGGGGCGAGAGGAGGAGAGAGAAAAAGGAAGAAAAAAAGGAAGATGAGTCGCGCAGAGAGAGGGAGAGAGAGAGAGAGAGAGAGAGAGAGAGAGAGAGAGAGAGAGAGAGAGAGGGAACTCGAGAAGAGAAAGAGAGACACGCGGCAAACAATGGGAGCGCGTGCACGTACTCTCTCTCTCACTATTTTCCGTCTTCTTATTTCTTTATTTCTTCGGTCTCTCTTTCTCTCGTTCTCGCCAGTCGAGTCTCTCTCTCTCTCTCTCATGCTCTCATGGAGCAAAAAAAGCATGAAAAAAAGGCGAGAGAGAGACAGAGAGACGGAGGCACGCGCGAGAGTGGAAGGGTAGAACAGGTTCTCGGTTGCGCGAGTGGGTGGAGTTGTGTGTGTGCGTAAGCCCGCGAGAGAGAGAGAGAGAGATGAGAGGGGAGAACTGGAATCCTGAGTAGCAACGCCGCCGCAGCAGCCACCGCGAGAGCTAGAGAGACGAGCCTCACGAACTTCTGGGACTCATCTTTTAACCGATAGATCACCATCAGTTTATAATCTCAATTGCACGCTCATTTTTTTTCTTCAACGTATCTTCTAACAACAATGAATGCGCTTACACGCAAACGGAAATAAAAAAATGGGACTCACCTTGGAGATCACTCACCTTTTGGAAATGATTCATTCGTAAAGCTCTTGTGCTTGACGATTCTTCGAAATAACGGTTCTATTATCGATCAAAATCAACATTTACATTTGAACTCTCCCTTTTCCGGTTCATACCAAAAGAGGACCAACTCTCTATTTTTAACAAGCTTGCATTCAAATTATCGTTCCCGCTGATCATGTCCGCAAAGCTTCGAACAATGAGAACCAGGCGAATTTGTCAAAAAATCCCCTGGCTATTATTGGTAACTTTTGAATCCTGTCGGCGTACGTTATATGCGATAATGAAATCCTTTTGATACTTTGCGATAAAATCTCGGATCAAAACAGGTATTGACGTTGCACACAGGGTTCGACGTTATTACGAACGAAAAAAAAAAGTTGATAGGATGCAATGAACTCTCTCTCTCTGTTCATGCTAGTGATATAACTGCGCGGACGATCGGACCAAACAAATTCTGCTACTTCGCACAAAGGATAGATTTTTAGATTTCGTGCGATGCGCAGTTACTGGTTCGAAAACTCAAAGACGTGTAATTGGTGTAGACAGATGTACGTATCTATATATATTCAGTCGGAATAATTACGGCGAATTTTCCCTCGGAAAATTAATAATTCATCCGCGAGAGAGAGAGAGCTGGAAATGCAGCGTTGTGCGAATTGATGGGCGCGTCGAGAATTGCGCGTACGCTGCTGCAGCAGCAGCAGCCGTGGCAAATATTGGCAAGCGTGCACTCGGGACGAGTGAAATTCCAGCGAGTAACGAGAGGGGAAGAGAGAGAGAGAATTTTCAGTTATAAACAACTTGTAAATGAACGTGCCCAGAAATGCGGGGACAGTTCTGCCTCGTGATTTTGATTGAAATTCAAATTGAACGTTGAGCTGGAATGATCATTTTGAAAAAAAAAGGAAAATCCCGTTACTAGGCGATATTCTCGGGATTTTCACCTGACGTTTCTGTACGTTCTGTTGGGTGAGTTTCGTTTTGCGTATCGAGGAGATTAAAAAATTTCTTTATTTTTCGAATTTATGATTTGATTGAACGTTCAATCAGAGCAAAAGTGCTGGCTGGCGATGCAATTGTTTGATCTTTAAAGTGGTGCGATTGTAAATAAGGAATATTTTTCAATTGATTAAAATCCTTCTCGTCTTCTTCTTTTTGTGAAAACATGTACAGTACCTGTAGCTTGTTTTATAAAAAAAGGATGTTTTTCTTTTCCTCCCGCTTTGCGGTGATCTTGAGTAATTAATTCGTCATCTTCAATTCATGCCTGAATCTTATGAAAATAGGCTGGATATTCGAAATTTCCATAAATATATCTTGATTTCAAACATACAATTTTCATTAAAATTTCAATCATTGAAGGTTTTCATAAACAGTTTTCTTGTAAAACCCAAAGCTATCTATTTATGCAAAAATATCATAATTGGCGCTTAATTTTTGAACAATTTCAATCAGGTTGACAATCGAACGACCTAACTTTTTATCGTGGCAAATCGTTCAGAGCGCCGCAAATTAGAACTTGCTAATTTATCCAATTGCTCGGAGCTTCGCGTCCCGCAGCCGCAAGCGAACGAACTCGTGCCCCGGAACATTCGAATCAGCGCACGCGGAAGCCGCGAGCTAACTTCCGAAAACTCTTGACGCGTGTACGAGAAAGTGTGTACACATAGGATTAAGTCCCTTAAAAGCTTCTGATTCTATTCTGAACGTTCGATGTCTTCATGATATATTTGCAAATACACCATCTTATTGTCTTTTTTATTGCTTATCATCGAGCTTGGCGGTGAAGTAACATAGAAGAATAAATGCTATGAGTGAATTACTGAAGCTACGTGGATTTCCACCAATGATAGTTTCAAAAACTTTCGATATAGTCGAATCAGAACTATGTTAAACAAAAATCGATGATCTTTTTGATTTAGAATCAAATGTAAGCTGGTATTTAGCTAAAACAGTAAGACAAAAAATGCATAAACATGTTCTAGTTGACTTTGTACTTTTAAAACTAAAACATTTCTTTATTTTTGTTTGATTCTTCAGTTACATTTTGCAAAATTAATTATCTGAAAGCATTTACATATGGCACTTTTACGATAGATAGCAGTTTGAATCAAATTCTTGAATAATCGTTTCTTATATAACGTTGATGAAATGATAATTTCTGTAATAATGAACAAATCTACACTGAGAAACAAAAGTACGTAATGATTAAGCAACCGGGTTGCCTAAATTTGACCTAATGGTTGAGGTGCCTAATGATTAGGCACCCACTATCCAGTATTGAATTATTATTATCTAGGGGGGTGCCTAGTCATTAGGCACCTCGTCCATTAGGTCAAATTTAGGCAACCCAGTTGCCTAATCGTTAGGCACTTTTTTTCCTCAGTGTAAATGAAGCTTCCAAGTTTGTATCTGCTTATTCAGAGTCCGGTCTATTAAAATCTATTGAAAATTGATTAAATAACTTTAAAACAAGTTAGTCAATTAGTCACCTGCCCAATTAATCAAACGAAAAACAAACTTTTTAAAGTGTCGATCATTCCATTAGCAAAACGTGCTACTGAAGTCGAAAGTAATAAAGTAGAAAGTGGCAGATTAATAAAGAAACAATAAAGTGAAAAGAGAGGGACACATGAAAGGTCCAAAGATCAAAGAGTGAAACAAGCCAACCGAGTTTATAAAGTTCGCGCAGGGATAGCTGACGAAAGGAGTGACGAAATCGAGGAAAAGTCCCAAGGGCATTGTCCTGTCTTACAGCTGCAAGCTTTCTCTCTCTCTCTCTCTCTCCCTTGTCTTTTGACGTGTACTCCTCTCTCCCTTGTATCCCCATACCGCGCGTGCACAAGGAGAGATAGTTGTATAAGAACTTGGAATGCCGGAAAGACCGAATTGGAATTTACTCTTTTGTCCACATCCACCCGTATAGCTTTCTGTTTGCTAAATTTGTCTCCAGGACGTAGCATCTGCGCACTGGATCAAAGTGAATTGGCTCTCTCACTCTCTCTCGAAGAAAAAAAAACAGAAGAGCACTTCGCGAGCAAAGTAAGCTGACCGTTAAGTTCGGCTACCTTCGTGTATACTTTTCCAGTAAATCCCTTACTAGTTAAGTTACTTAGAAATGTTTGCGACTTAGAGCTAATAGTGCACCTGTAAAGCCAAGAGGGTTGTTTTTTATAATAACGAAAGTCGATGTAAGATATAATCAATCGCAACTTATTGTAACATAAGGAGAGGAAACACTCTGTGAAGGAAGAAGAAGAAACTGTCGAAGAAGAGCTATTATTCTTGAAGAAATCTCTCTTCTCGTCTAGCGTTGGAAGAAGCCGCTAATGACAAAAAAGCTCGCCAAGACGAATAAAAGAAACGGAAATCAATTATCCGTAGGGTGTAAAAAAGAAGAAGGGAATTGGGTCGATCGAACAAAAGACAAAGTATCTATTGTATCGAAAAAAAGAGAGAGGGGGACGAAAAAAAAAACAACAAAATCATAAGAAAGTAGAGTGATATTAGCATGACAAAGATCACAAGCAGAAAGAAAGCGATAAGAGTTGGCCGGTAATAGTCGCATTGTTGATCACAAAGATTTCTCGTAAAAAGTAAGGGGGTGAAGTGTGGGGGGAGGAGGAGAAAACGAGGCGTTGTTGCAATTAACCCACTTGCCTCGGTCGTGGAAACTTAACTGGCTTTAATTCCCAAAACAAGGAGCTAAAGAGCTAATCGTTTATTCATTAGGCCGAGTCAAACAAACCTCACTATTCATGAATTCACCGCAAAAGCCTTTTGCCCTTCACTCTCTCTC
This sequence comes from Galeopsomyia nigrocyanea, assembly GCA_035047105.1. NCBI lineage: Eukaryota > Metazoa > Arthropoda > Insecta > Hymenoptera > Eulophidae > Galeopsomyia > Galeopsomyia nigrocyanea. The sequence goes on from JAWWMK010034769.1 coordinate 27,146, forward strand.
CCCACCTCCTTAGAAAAACCAAAACAACAACAAAAAAGTGTTTATTCGAAAACTTTTCCATCCCTTCAGAGGGCGCTGCAATCGCGACCGCTTATACATATATATTTTTTTTTGTCTACATGAGCAGCAGCAGCAGCAGCGTTGGTGGCTCTGGTCATCGACCCAGCAGCAAAACTTGCAATGATACTTGTCTGCTGCGAGCGCGCGTGTTTGTATGTGTGTGGGAAGGAGACTCGTGTCGTAGGAAATCAATGAGGCCGAAGTCATGCAACAGCACCGCGAGTTTTCGTGCATTAAATCCGCCGGGATCAGCGCGTGCTTATTCATAGTGGTCAAGCTATGGGGGTGCCTTTCTCCCCCCCTTTCACCGAGTGCGAGCAAGAGAGAGAGAGAGAGAGAGAGAGAGAGAGAGAGAGAGAGAAAGAGAGGGAAGCGCGCGCGGGGGTGGCTGGTTGCATGGTGTGTAGGGTGGGGGCGAGATATTGATCAAAACCTACCCTGGCACCAACTCCTCCTCCATTCCTGTCTCTCTCTCTCTCACTCTCCCACCCCCTTCTAGCCGCTCGCTCGAGCGCAGCGCGCCCGTCAGCGGTTCTCAACCTCGCGAGGTGTCTTTCACCCGATTCCCAGTCTCTTCTTAACCCGAGACAGCCCTTCCCTTCCCTTCCCTTCTTGTATATATCTGATGCTCACACGTGCACGTTGAGCTTGCTTGTCTTGTCAAAGGTCATTGCTATGACGTCTTCTTCGCGAAGTTTTTCAAAAAAAAAAAAAATCGAATCGATGACCTATTCCTTTCGGTTGCACATAGACAATTGGATAAAAGTTTCGATTCAACGCGCAGGCAGAGAGAGAGAGAGAGAGAGAGAGTTTTAAACTTGCCGAAAACATCGAATGGAATTTATTTATACTTATTTTATTGCGTGCGCGAGCAAAACTTTTCTATAGAAACGAATTCACGAGGCTATACGAAAAAGTTTGTTTCTCAAAAACTTCAATTATCAAAGTTGTCCCTTTCTACTCAATCTTACTTCCTAACTTTTTACTTTTAAAGTACAAACTTCAGCCCAAGAAGAAGAAGAAGAAGAAGAAGAAGAAGAAAAAAAGGAGTAGCCCATAGCAGACTCGAGGTCAATTTCTTAATTTTTACTTTGCATTACAAGTTTTAATGATAGAAAATTACTTTATTGCAGGAAGGGAGTTGACATTTCGTATTAGTTAATAAGCATGTAACTTTTGCCTTTTCTCTGGAGCTTCGTACCAGGCTACAACTATTAGCCATACCGCAACGTAATCACGTAACTTTTGAATTATTCAAATTCGCATCAAAATTGAAGAAGAAAAAATAGTTTTCGGCGCTGCAAGCTCTTTGCAAGCTCTCGGTGGATGATAGTCCAGTGCATATCGCGTGCAGAGAGAAACGTGACTGGGCTGATTTTAATCCGGCTTTGCTGCTGCCGGGGCAGCAGCGGCACCGTTGAAAGGCGCGTATCCATTAGTTACAAATTTCATAACGTTCGTCATGTGTGAAAATTGAATTTGCGCATTGAGGAAAGGAGTCTGATTTTCGAGCTCTCTAATTTTTTTTTAGAGTCAATAATCCGAAGAGAAGCTTCACTATGGGAATTATTTTCAAAATTTCACTTTATTAATCAGCTTAGTGTAAGGTGATTTAAGCGTGGAAATGAAAAGTGCTTTTTCTCCAATGATTAGAGCTTTTTAGCCAATTCGAGTCGAAAGTAAAAATGAAATCATTCTCTATATATATAGTATTCTAAAAAGGACTTCCAAGTGAAATGTTATTAGTAATATCAATGTAATCCGGTAATTTTGATATCTAAGTAGATGAATGGCAGTCTTTACATCTAAAGCTTTTTTTTAAAATTAGTACAAACTGTCAAATGGGGTCAAAAGCAAACAAATTCGATCTAGCAAAGAAAGATTTGGATTATAAAGTTCGCATAAGTCCATTATCCCAGTCATGTAACGAAATTAAAGTAGTGTCGAGGGTTTAGATCGGATTGTCGTCGGCGGGCAAGAACGAAGGAGGCTGGCTGGACCAAATGTCCAGCGTCCGCAATCTCATTTTGGAATTGGTCGCTACTGCTGCTGCTGCTGCTTGCCCCGCGAATTTCACGTGTATGTTTCTCCTTCTCTCTCTCTCTCTCTCTCTCTCTCTCTCTCTCTCTCTAAGCTCCCAAAGGAGACAAAGGATTGCACTTGTCCCCGGCTCATAAAAGAAACATCGTGGGTCTCCTTTCGTCCCGACGATGACAATGAGGAACCCGATGTAACTGTTTAAACTTGCACGTTTGGGTAAGGAGACGTTAATGCGAATTAAAGTGCGCTCGTTGGGGGTTGAATGGAACTTTCGGAATCGTACTTATGACACGAGTTTTAAAGCTCCACATTTGTCACTTTTAGACAATGAACACCGAAAAAAGAAAATGACTGTAATAAACGTACAGCGTTACTAGAGAATACAAAACTGTACTTTTGAATAAGTCTCGCGCAGTCTGCATATAACAGTTGAAAGACGTCTTAAATAAGAAATCAAGCACTCTGATCAGGCTAAGCGAGAATGGCTCGGTTAAACATAGACGCGTACAACTTGGCCTATAGCTAACTCGCGCAGAGCTAATAAATTGTCGTGGTAAGTACCGTGAAATGTGAAGCTTGCGGACGCCGCCGCCGCCGCCGCCGCGCCAGAACGCGAAACTCTTTTGCGCGAGACTCGTGCGGTTTGTGCGTGCGCTTGGCACCTAATACTACCAACGACGGCTTGCTAATGATTCCCTGTTATTTCGCGGAGGCGTGAACGCTCGTAATTTGACAAAGAGAAAAATTACTTGACAATTCGTTTTTCTATGAGTTTCATTTATTTGTGGAAAAAATTCGAAATAAAAAAACGGAGAAGCTTTATGAAAGAACGGTATCAGTATATTGTTCATTTGCTCTGAATTAAACATCGAATAAATTGAAATCGACATTAATCCGCGATGTTTGGTTAAAAAAAAAAAATTCGAGTAATGAAAATTCACTGGAAATTCAATTGTTTGCTTAATCAAACGAACTTTTTTAGATATATCTTTTTGTCGGGATCACCTTTGAAAGGCTGTAAAAAAAATGTAAAGTAGCACGCGTCAGAACGTGTCGTATTTACTCAACACGCTCTCGGTCGATGTTTGAAAAACAAAGGTTGGGCATTTGAATTCTTACGGTTGTCCCTTCTCCATAATATTACTGACGAGGCTTGCCACGCGAAGGCACCTCCCCCACTGTACGGCAGCGCAGTAAGTCAGTTTCTCGCGTGTCGACGAAGAGAGAGACACACAGAGAGAGAGAGCTGTTTTTTTTTAATTACGCGCCAATTAATTAACACCGACGCACGCACGAGCGTTTAGCACGTGAGAGAACGAACCGACGACGGTGTAGACCTCGTGGTAGACTCGTCAGATGCGTCAGATGCAAGTTTCTTAGTTCTTCTTCTCTCGTCGGCATATACTTGTGGGCTTTTGTTATAAGACGAGGCATTAATCGAAAACTTCCATTCTTTTGATTTCTTACTTTCAAGGAGTTTCAGGTGCACGCTCTTTCGAAAGTACTTGCGTTATTAATTATCGGTTGTTGCTTTTTTTTTAACTTTGCGACATGTTTTTGAAATGCATGTTTGATAGACTTGTACATGAAAAAATGAACTGAAAATATTGGTGAAAATGACGATTGTATTTTTATGAAGAATTTTTATTTTTTTTTTCTGATATACTGAGAAAAAAATCCTCTTGTAAGAAGAGGAATCCTTTTGTTACAAGAGGACAATTTCGTGTACTGAAAGGATTTCTTCTTATTACAAGATAATTTGTTCAAGATTACCGTCCTCTTGTTATATGTAAGAAAACTACATACTTTATTCAGTGTAATCGAATTAAAGGGGATCTGATATCGTTTTTTTTTTGCTTGAAGGAAAAGAACAATAATAAAACGTTACTTGTTGGCTATTCTTGTGCAAGCTAATATGATCAATATTGATCTGTCAGGTATACATCCAGCTTAAAAATGAATTTCTTCTCGTCTAGGGCAAATTGAGTTTAACTCTAATATTACTTAGTTTGTAGCGATTAGACAGTTGCTTATTAAAAATGTACACGCAGTGAATTGAATGGATAACTTTTCAGTTCTATATTATATGAAAATTTTCATATACAGCTAACATTATAAATATAAACTAAATATATCATTGCTGAATTCATTAATCTTTATAAATATATTTTCTTGTTTCAGGTACGTAATTCATTATCATTGTTACAATATTTAGTCGGTTGGTAAGCTTAAAATTTAATACTACAATTTTAATTGATATGTATTCCAATAATTTTAATACTAATAATACGTTGGATTATTTTGAGATAAATAATTACAGAAATAATTCTAAAAAAATATTAGCATCTCATAGTTACACATGGAAAAGTACTTTTTTTAAATCTTCTGTATAGGTTATGTGATATGGCTATTAAGGACGTTTCCCTGTTTAGCTCTGCATGGCAGTAGCGAACTAAATTATTGACATAAAATCCAATTTCAAAAGTTGAAAAACATTAATAAAAAGTTAAGCATGCTTGAAAATAAGCTCGGAATCGTTCATTTCATCATTTAAAGCATGAAAAAAAATAATAGAGAAAGGTATATTGCACAAAAAATGCATGGTTTGAACATAACCTCATTGCCACCAGCTGTTCTTAATTAATATCTAAGTAAAAAGTCTTATAACATATGCTCAAACTTTGCTCTATTATTCCCTAAACGTTCTTCTATCAACTCAACCAAACTTGTTAATGTCTGTAATTTCCGCCATAGTTTTTGTTAATGATTTCGAAGCTGCCCCATAAGAGCCCATGTTAAACATAGCATTTTCAATTTCATATTTCTCAATATTTAGCATTATAACATGCGTTAAAACCTATCACTATACATTCAGAATACGATTAACTTTCTTATTCTCAATTTGTATCAAATTCTGTTATCATTTTTATAAACACGGAAACATCCATGATATATGAGAAGCTCATATTAGATGAATACGGCATAAGTTAATAAGTAATGTTAACGATCACAGATAGTCATTTTCATATCGGAAACAAATAAATTCGATATCGAGTTTTTAAGACATGATTTCTTGAATAATTTAAAATTAATTTTAAATTTCTACCACTTTTAGAAACTCAATAACGCAATCACGAGTTGAATTTGCTCAAATAAATAAAAAAAATTTGAAAATTTAATAAGTACCTAAAGTAAACAAGATTTGTCGTTCCAATAATAATATAACTATTAATATAATGTAAAGATATTTACTCGCTAAATTATCCCATAACTTTGTATAAGAACCGTAATCTATATAGTATTAGCTAACTAGATTGTCTATCGCGAAGGTAAAAATAAATGAATAATGCTAATTAACGAGAAGTTAACACGGTATGAAACAATCCAATTGAAAAATTGTTGAATACACAGCGAACCTCATTAACCCAGGTAATTTTTCATAAAACAACTTAATAGACGATCTATTAGCTGAATCTTTCAACGTCTAACCACTTCATAATAATCCAGACCATTAATTAAGTTTTTTTTTTTTTTTTTTTTTTTTTTTTTTTTAATAAAGGAGAAAAAAATACGGGAGATGGTTCGCGTATGGTCTGAAAGAGGCTCCGGTGCGCTTAATAACGAAATCAATGAATTTTAATAAAGAGAGCGAGAGAGAAACGAAGCAGCCTCGCTGCGCGTTTACGCACTTCATCATTGTTACTTAATATAAGAGCGTCGGGGCCCGCGGGGAGGCTTACTTTTGCTTGGAAGCACTTTTTTTCGCGTTATGATCCATGTAATTTATTCGGAAAACGCTTACGGTTCCAACGTCTTTCTTACATGCTCCCCCGTATAAGAAGCCTTTTGGTATTTTTTACTTAGAAATTTAGATGAGCGGAGGTATATCATACACACATCTGCGAGAAAAACACTCGTGGGTTGAAATATTGTTCCGAGATTTTATCGACTTTTTCTTATTCGATGATTTCTCGCCGGAAATGTTTCTCAAGTCTTTATTTCGTGGCTGATATTAATTTTTATTCTAAATTCCAATATTTGGATTACACGAGTCTGATTTCTTGTAATTAAAAGCATACACTGGTTATAGAAACTGCATTCTTGTCATTTTACGACCCGAAAGCTTGCGGTATTGCAGTAGTTACTACATAGTGTATAAAGTATGTTGCAGTACGGTAATCTTAAAATTCAATTACATTCCTTAAAAGTTTAATCGCTCCTTAATAATCCCACCTACAGTAAAAATATGAAATATTCGTCCATTTATCAATTCTACAGCCCAGCCACGCATAATCTATGCGCGCAGCAAAGTAAACAAAACAAAAAAAAAAGTAAAAACCAACAAGCGATAAAGTCAAGATTGACGTGTTCCCATTCGCACGCACACTGTCCAACATTTCACCAGAGTTATGCAGCTCTTTTTTTTCTCTCTGTCTCTCTCTCTTTTTCAAACGATATAAGCTCTCACTCGCGGCGGGGCCGCTTGATTTCGCGGAAGAATCATACCTTACGGCTCGCGCTCGCGCGCAATTCTAGCCAATCAAGCCAAGCAAAAATAATCAAGAACCGGGGCAAGCAGCAGCAGCAACAGCAGGCATTACGAAAGCGTTATACGCCGTATGTGTTACGACCGTAAAACACGCGACTTTATGATGACGACGAGTCGAGAGAGAAAGAGAGATGGTGTATGACCGCCAGCCACTGGTGAATCTAACTTTTATATACACGCATACAGCGGTCCTTTATCGCTGATATCATTCACTTTGCACGCAAAACGTTTTTATACGTTTCGCGCGCATTATTGCAGCCGCACGCATATACACTCTCGATAAGACTTCTCCGCGACTTTGTTGGCAAATTATTAATTTGCGATATGTACACGCTCTTTTATCGCTCTATATTTTATCCTTGCACATGGCAAATTGCTCGATTTTATATGGCGGCTAATGGTAAGAATGGAACAAAAAAAATAATATCGTAAAATCTAGGACGCGTCAGAAATCTCTGATATAATTACAAACACACTCGCAACGTCGATGAAGGTAATCAGAAGTCTTATTTTATATCTTATTAGAAGACAAAATGTGGACCATAACAATTTTCGTTCTCTCTGTCTCTCACGCTTTCGCATATATACGTTGCGAGATATAGTTTGAAAACCTGCAAGGTGAAGACCTCTTTCTCTCTCCCTCTCCCACTTTTATCACTCTCTCTGTCTCTCTCTCTCTCTCTCTCCTTCTCGCTTCTTCCGCACTCTTTTACTCCTTTTTTTCTTTCTTTTAACCGTGTGCAGTCCTTCGCCTCTTCTCGGCTTGCCTTCTTCTATTTTCATTCTCCGTCTCGCTCTTCTTCTCTCTCTCTCTCTCTCTCTCTCTCTCTCTCTCTCTCTCGCTCTCGCTCGCGCTCGCTTTTCCCTTCGCTTTTGCTTTTGGAGCAGCTCACGAACTATACATGGAAAATTCCATACGAACCTTCTATCTTACTATCTATGTGTTTTTTTTTCGATTTTAATTGTCGCGTACGGAAATCTTCTAAAATTCAAATTTGAACAAAGTAGTCTACCGTATGCATTTTTCGAAGAATAAGTGATTGCAAAAAAAAAATGCATATCGGATGATAATACGGTATAGGGAGAGAATGTTCGTGTAAAGACTCAAGTACTGTAATCACGTTGCAGTGCGAGGGCGCGAATCATCAGAAGGCAGCAGCAACCGGTAGGTTATAATACAGCCGAAGGCAAGTATTGATTGAAATGAATATTTGAACAGATCAAAAAGCTCGTCGACTCTATACATCGCAACGCCATAAGAGAATAACTATAATAGATTTCATATCAATCGTTTATTCGCTTTACTAAACTAGATTCTCTTTTTTTTTTTTTTTCACGTCAAATACCGATATCAACAACAATTTTGCAATCAACAAAGAGATACGCACACACACACGACGAAGAAAATGAGAGGGTGCACGATGCATCTGTGTGTATAAAGGAAAGGAACGCGCGGTGAGTTTAAATGTTCTCTTCGGTCTTTTTCTTGCACGCGGGGGTCAACGTACAGGCGCGCGGCGGCGTGACCGAAATCACACACACACATACATATACGAGCGCTCGACTGTGACTTCTCTCTCTCTCTCTCTTTCTCTCCCCACGCTGCTCTCTGCCACACTCGTCTTTATATTCAGCCTCTAATTGTTCTTCTGGAGCGCTTGTGTAGCCGCAGAGCCACGCGGCGACCTCACCTTTCTCTCTCTCTCTCTCTCTCGCTCTCTAGAGTCATCGTGGTTTTGGTCCGATTTAAATGGTACTCCTTAATCTCGCTGATTTCCTCGAGAGAGAGAGAGAGAGAGAGAGAGAGAGAGAGAGAGAGAGAGAGAGAGAGAGAGAGACAGAGACAGAGATAAAAAATAATTATGCAATGTAGTTTTAGTTTCATCTTTGGAAATCAACTCGTTAGTGTCTTCGACTAATATTTGTTTTAGCTGTCGAGTGTTCATTTTATATACAGACACCTTCAGCTGCATCTTCGACGGAAAAGTATATGTATCCGCTGCTGCACATATCGCGCATCGACCCATTTTCTCGCCCTCCGCTGTATGCGTCTCTCTCCTTTTCGCCGGGGTCCAAAAAAACAATCGATAAATCAATCAGTGACGCCGCCCTCCTCCCTCTCCCGAACGCAGCACGCATCGCACGTACACCCGTATATGTACGGTAGCTTCCATCGCCCCAACCCCCCGAATTAACGTTTCAAGCTCATCTATTCGCCAAATAATTCGTGCGTTAAATTTTTCAAATATTCAGCTGCGTGTGTATATCTGGAAAATTTGATAATTGCTCCCTTTTGATTTTTTAATTCAAATGCACAAAAAAGAGAATTTAGGGTATACGTACATATACATATATGTCACGGTGAGAGAAACAAGTAGACTTTTTCGTTTCGAGATAATACGAAGAAAGTTGAGCGCGCCTGCAGAATAGCAACCGCTGCACGTATATACGACGGCCGATTTTCACGAGGCGCGCTTCGCTCTTTTCTCTCACATTCTAAACTGAAAGACTTGCTTGTACGCTGCAAGTATATACCGTCAGCTCTGTGTCAGCAATGCGTGACCGAGAAAGAGACGAAAAATCACGCTGAACTATCGTCGCGTCGAAGAAACCTATATATTAAAAAATGATTATGCTCGTAACTTGTAGAATTGATTAACGATTCTCATTACTTCGAGAACAAAACACACACAAAACAAAAAACGCGTCGAATTCTCTTATCGACGTTTAAAGAAATCCCCGCGGGAGGACAGAGGTTGGTTGGGTCGTGCTTCGGGCTTGTCAAGCTCAAAGCACCTTTTAAAAGCGCAAGAGCGAGAACAAGATAAAGGAAAAGCAGCGGCGGCGGCGGCGGCAGGGCGAAAGTGTGTGGCTATGAGAGTGCGCGCAAGGGAGAGAAAAGAGAAAGAAAGACAGAAAGACAGAAGAAAAAAAAGCAGCGTAGCTATATAGCGAGAGACGAAAACAAGTTGGGTGTCGCAGCAGCAGTGCGCAGCAGCAGCAGCTCTCCGGCCAGATTAATGGTCTCGGGGAATTCTTGGTAGTCTGGGCCGGTTGCGGAGGTTATGGTATTGGTGAACTCTGCGTGTGTATGTGTGTGCACGCGCTGCAGAATCCAAAGCGCAACTCGACGTTTATGTATAAATTCTCTCGAGATTAAGATTCTCATTTTGTCTCTAATTTTTCGAGGAACATTCAACAGACGTTGATTCGACAGCGCGACGACAAGGTGATGCACTTGCACACTCGATTATTTATCAAGGTAGGAGTAGGATGAGCAAGCAGCAGGCAGACACGTCGCGTGTCACACACCCCGCGGAGCCCCCGACGTCTTGCGGGGGGTTTTGGCGGTGCTGGTGGTGGTGGTGGTGGTGGTGGGCTTGACGATTGGCGGCGTCGAGTGCGAGGTGAGAGTGAGCGAGAGAACGATCTAACGAGAGGCACGTGCAAATCAGACACTAGATCCTAGATGGATAGTGGCAATGGAAACTTTGATAATTATATGTATTCTGGTGTTGAATGATTTATTAAAATATTTTAAGATTTATTTTTTTTAACGTGAAACGTCTATACGCGCGTCAGAGAGCACCAAACTTCTTTTCGAACGAGCTAGCGAGCTAGCGAGCTAGCGTTATACGGAGTGAGTTAGAGGGTCCAATTTTATGACCTCTCTCTCTCCCTAAAGCGAGAGAGAGAGAAAGAGAGAGATGCAACTATATAGTGCTGTAGCTTAGTATAGCTATATCGAGAAAGAGAGAGAGAGAGAGAGAGAGAGAGAGAGAGAGAGAAAGAGAGAGATGCAACTATAGTGTAGTAGCTTAGTACAGCTATATCCTACGCCTACAACTACAGCCGTAGCTTAGTATAGCTATATGTATCCTATATAGCACTATATAGTGTAGCAGCTAGTAAGCGTGGTGAGGACGTGCAACAGATCAGCTGCGCGCGTTTATAAAAAATATTTGTGTATTTAATGTGTATTGAAAATTATTAGTAGAAAAATGAATAATATTGATAGTGACAAAAGACATCCTCCCAAATTATTACTCGGTACAAAATATCACACTAATCCTTTCCGTATTATGATAAAATTTAGATCAGTTAATTAATTATTATACCTGCAAAAAAAAAACGTATCTAACTTGTATAGAGCTGAATTTTCCGGTATCAATCCTATATTGTACTTTATTGAGCAGTTATGTGAAACCAGTGGTGGGCTTATTGAACGACGTTACTCGTAACGTCGTTACAAAATTTTTAGAAAGTAACGACGTTACGTGTATACTTGTAACGTCGTTACTTATAACGACGTTACATTTTAAATGACATTGTAACGTTACTTTTTAAAAATTTTGTAACGAAGTTACACGTAACGTCGTTACATAACGACGTTACTTCCAGAAAATGTGGCTTCGTTACTTTCAATACAACTGGCTAGTTGTCGAGTAGGCTTCTGCAAAAGCTGGAGCGACTCGAGCTTTCAGTCTCCCGAGATGTGCTTTTGCAGGAGCTTATTGGCTAGCCTAAAAAGACAAATTCGGATAAATTAAACACTGAGAAAAAAAATCCTCTGGTAACAAGAAGATTACTCGTGTTGCAAGAAGATTTTCTTCTCAAAATAGCTTCAAAAGAAATCCTCTTGTAACAAAAGGAACCTTCTTGTTACAAGAGGATTTTTCCCTCAGTGAAGAGGACACCTTCTTGTAACAAGAAGAATCCTCTTGTTACAAGAGAATTATGTTCAAGATCTTCTTGTTATAAGAGTACTATTTTTTTCAGTGTACACTGAAAAAAAATCCTCTTATATCAAAAAGATTCCTCTTGATATAAGAGAATTTTCATCTCAATACAGCTGCAAAGTTATTCTTTTTGTAACAAGAGGAAACGTTCTTGATACAAGAGGAATCCTTTTGTCGGAAGAGAAAATTAGTCTTGTTCCAAGAGGAATAATTTTGTAACAACATGATTTTATTTAAAATTCAATTCCTCTTGTTACAAAAGGCCTGCTTTCAGTGTAGCGTACACTGAAGAAACAGGCCTCTTGTAACAAGAGGAATTTAATTTTGAGTACAATCATTTTGTTACAAAATTATTGCTCTTGTAACAAGAATAATTTCCTCTTACGACAAAAGAATTCCTATTGTTACAAGAATATTTCCTCTTGTGCCAAAAAGAATCCTCTTACTACAAAAAGAATAATTTTGCAGCTATAATGAGATGAAAATCCTCTTACGTCAAGAGGAATCTTTTTGATATAAGAGGATTTTTTTTTCACTCTAAGCAAAATCGCAAAAATCATACATGCGCGATAAAATTTTTTTTTCGAAAGTAACGCCTTACTTTTTGCTGTAACGTCGTTACTTGTAACGCCGTTACAAATTTTTCTAAAAGTAACATCGTTACTTGTAACGACGTTACAAGTAACGTCTTTACGTAACGATAACGTAACTCCGGAGTTACCCACCACTGGGTTGAACAATGTTGCAATTGGCTTTTTTCCTTTTAAATTTCAATCGATAATTCGTAGTATTTTATCGGGAAGTTTTTTTTTCATTCAAATGCGGACTAAAACAATGAAAATTTAAAGTGTCAGGGAAAACGCCGCTTTGAGCCAAATGTGCACGATTATTCCGTAGCAGGAGTTGGCACCGGCCGTGGCGGCAGAGGAGGAGGAGCAAGATACGTGTGCCTATTGAGCGCTGACCCAGTCACACTTATACACATTTAGAGCGCTGCTATGCTATATCTATATCGCAGAGCAAACACACAGACTACATAGATACGACTGATTGCAGCCAAGAGGACATTCGACCGATGTGTGTACTACTACTCGATCATTTCGATCGCGACTGAACTTAATACGTGCATATACAGCGTGCCAGTGTTGTTTGCACGCCTATACGCGAACATTTGTTTGTTCGTTTTTTTTTTTCTTTACGGTTTTGCGTCGCACGCTGCACCGACAATGCGGAGGTGGGCCATTATTGTGGCGAGAGCGAAAGGTGAATTAGTGTTCTCTCTCTCGTGTGCGATTTATTGGGAAAACGAGCGTACTGGGATTTTTTTTAATTTTCATTTGAAAGAGAACCGAGTGGGTTATTATTTTGTCGGCAGACAATAAGACAGAATTAAAAAAAAAAATTTTCCCGCCCGCGACGCGGTTTCACTACAAACAAAAGACTCGTGGGAGAGCATTTCAATGCTAATAAACAGTCACCGGAATCAAGCTCGTTTTCGCGAAATTGAGCTTTTATATTATCGTCGAGCATGCAGGAAAATTCCGCTCTGCTATTTTTACATAATAAAAGGTCACCTCTCCACTGCGCCCGCACACCGCAGAGTCGGTCGATGAAAAATGCAATGTAAAATGTGCAATATACAAGCAGATTTGGTTACATAAATCTTTTATTTTTCCTGAGCTTTTAAAAAAGCACGAAAGTCACGAAATCTCAATTAGGCGTGAAAAATTATTCACAGCTGTATCGTATTCCACGTAAAAACACGATTCATCACTATTACAGAGCAGAAGGCGACCCGAGTTTGAAAAAAAAGGATTCTATGCAGTATGTATGGGTGTACTTTGTCACTGCAATAAAGTCACGTGCGATTCAGTATAAAAAAAAACGAAAAAAAAAATAAAAGAGAAAGAAGACTCTGCGAGCACGTCGTCGTCGTGGCAGGCATTTTTCCGCTCGTAAAGCGCGACATCCGTAAATTTGCGACATACAGAGACAGGGGACCTATCAATCATTAACGGAAGCTCGCGCTTCGCGTGACACGCGATACGATACGACATATATACAAATTCGTTTTCATGATTCAAATTAACGTCAAAGTTTGCGCGGGCATGTCTGAAATTGTTGTCTGTAATTGAAATATTGATAAAAAACACGCGCGAGCTCAGTGCACGAATCGTACGTTTCCTTCGGAGCTCCCTGTATTTTTCTTTCTATATTTGCCTCGTGGCTTTCCACGGATAAATAAGTTGCTTATATCGTAATAACTGCTGCGCCTCTGTCGAACTTTCTGATCCTCCGAAAGGCTTAACGGCTCAACTTGTTTATCGTGATCGAGAGAGAGAGAGAGAGAGAGAGAGGTCGGATATAAAGTAAATTGACTTTCCGAGAGATAATACCACTACGAACAGGCGAACTGGCACACAATGCTATTTCGTAATACCGAAAAATTGTTCAAATCTCTCTCGATAAATCATGAGCGAACACACGGTAGTGTGTTAAACGGTCGCAGTGTATTAAAGCTCTGTTACAACTGTGATAAGATATATATAGTAGTGTGGAACGAGGCGAGGCGAGGATTCCCAGGGAGTTTGAAAGACGGCGGGGGTGCAGGTCCCGCGGCTACTTTGCATATTGTTGGTGCACACGCGAGATAGAGAGAGAGAGAGGTAATATAGTTCGTCGACCCTAATCCAGCAGTAGAAGCAGCGGCAGCGTCGATTGGCTAAAAGCTCGCGAGCGAGCGAAGTATATATGATAGACGCGCGCGAGCGCGAGAGTGCATTATACTCATCACGTACACACGTATATTAGCGCCATGGGCGAGGTGTGCTCCTCTCTCTCTAGAGTGCATTACACCTTACTATACGGCCGCAAACTTCTTTTTTTTACTTGCTTTATTGCGTGCAGAACGCTTGGACGTCGGGCCTTTAATTACCTGGGCGGCTATCTCCCTCTCTCTCTCTCTGCTCGGCTATTTGATTTTCATTTGCCTCTAACGGCGCGCCTGTGGCCGGCCATTGCACTATGTACTGCCAAAGAGGAATATACACGCTGCCAGTATACATATTTACAAATACAAGTGGCAATGTTTGTCGAGCCGAGTGTTCGACTACTTAGTCGCGCGATGACCGATGTATAAACGTACTTTTTAATCGACCATTCTCCCGCATAGTTACCCAATCAGGTGAATGTTGATTATGATGAGACGACGACGACGACGCTGGCATCACTTGAGGAGAGCTGGCCCGCTATGGCGTTCTCTTGTTCATTAACGGCATCATCGACACTGACTGATTCCCCTAGAGATCTACGCAGTATAAGGCCGACCTTGCAACGAGATTGGAAATTGCCACTCTCGGCTAATACACGTGCATCAGCCGGAATTACGACGTTATCGCCACTCTCACTCTACGTGATCGCTGTACTCTCAGTCGACTGATTTCAACAGTGGCGGTAGCAGTGGCGCACACAGGCCGGACCTTTCATCGAATTACCTCGTTGACGGCAAAAATTGGACAATGATCGCTAATGGCGGGGGCCGCCTCCAGTATATCTAAGTGTCAAATTGACCCGTCGCCAACTTAAGATGTCCCGTCGCCATTTCCAATTGGAAGTTGGCGATTTCGCATACCCTCTCTCTCTCTCTCTTTATTGCTTTCTCTCTTCATTGAACAGATGCTGCTGCTGCTACGGTCCATCACGCGCTATACGTAGCTATTTCTGTCGCCCGAGTCGTTATAATTTCAATTGGCTGTACCGCGCAACTCCGTACAGTCGTACGTACATGGAAATGTTGCTCGACGTTGCGTTCTGTAGTTTAATCCGAAATGCCATGATTATTCGCGTCCCGACTGTTCGCGACCGCGGTGTTAAACAATTAACAAACAAGTTTGATGTCGCCGCCGGCAGCTCCTAGCGAGATTAAAGAAGCGAGACAGTAACGTTAAATGTAGCGGCAGTTCACGAGTTTAAATACACGGCAAACTTTAATCCCGGAAGCTCAGCTTCATGGCTGCTTCTCTTTTATGCGGTTTTTGCGCGCGCGGGGGCTAGCTCAAGATGCAGAGAACAGCGAAAAAAAAAAGAAAAAGAAATACAAATTGACGTTTAACCGAGCGAAACGGGGTCGAGAGTATTTTTTTTCTTCTCTTTTTCGTCTTGCGCAGATTTTTGCGGTTGCACGGCGCGTATCTTCACGCGGTGTTGGATCTCCAGCCAGTCGCGGATGTTTGACATATTTCACGCGGTGTTGAGCTCGGCCGCGCGCTGCGCGCTCGAGTTAGAGTGTGTTTGCATGTTAACTTTGAATAGTTTTACAAGTGAATTTTGCAGGAAATTAACTTGATGTAAATGGAACGGTTTGTCTGGTAGGTGCTTTTTTTTTCTAACTATAGATACAATTATTAGAAAAGTAATGAGCGGTTTGGAAAATTCTCGAGTGTGAGAGAGATATAAATGATTTTTTTTTTACCGCGCAGATCGGTGAATTCATCTTTCACACGGCTATTTCCTGCGGTCGCGCGGTTTGATATGACGATGCCAACTTTTTGAAAGCATCATTACTTTTTAAATTCCCTTGGCTCTGGCCAATTCTATACTTTTTGCAACAATCGTGTGTTTCAAACGTGAAAGAATGGTTCGTAAATAGTGAAATTCCGTTAGATAAAAGAAGTGTCTCTTTTCGAACTTAAAGTTTTTCTTATTTAATAAATTTATCTACTGTAAACGTGACACAGAAGAGAACGTAATATAAATTGACGATGATCGTAGAAAAAAAGTGAGATTATTCGTTGCACTGTAATCGACACTGACTACTGCTTGTTTATTGCTATACGAGTATGAATAATTAAAAGTTTATATCGTCGACGTGATTAATGATAATCCATGACAGTTGGCCACTAATAGATTCAAATAGCCGTTAATAAATTATTCAAAGAAAGAACAAGCATCAAGTTTGTAATAAACTACGCCACAAGCCGTACATAGTAATTCAATGATTAATCACACTGGTACATTGAAATTAACATAAATCACCGGGACTAATAAACATAGAATCACTGTTAAACAATAGCATATCGTCCAAAGTATCAATGGCTACTTCGATGTCCAGCACTGTGTGACATCATCGCACACACTTGCGAATCTCGATTTAACGCAATATGGCTCTGTCGTCGTCGCACGCTCGCTCCGAGTGAGATCGAAAGGGAATGGAATAACACGTATACGATGCGTAGGACGTCTCTACATACACACATAGCAAAACTTGCGTGCGTAGGTGTGTTGGGTCACGGCTGCGACGCGGACGACTGCGGCGCGCGCGTGCGCTTTCTCAATAAAGTGCGTCAAGGAAACGCCGATAAAATTGAGTGAGCGCTCGGTTACTTGCTTTTTACGAGCCTATACATAAAAGAGAGAGAGACGCTTTGTATTAAGTATATTGTTTCAAATCGCCCTCGTCTTCGTACGTTTCGAAATTCCGAGATGGTGTTATTCGACAATTTACTCTTTCAATGATATAGCTAACAAAAGAGAAGAGTATGAAAATCCGTAGTCACTTTAATGATATACAATAATAAAATCAGTGTGCTTTTTGGCTTACAGCTATGCTCCCTTCAACTACTGTTTATATTTTCAAATGGATTTTAATGCAGCTGGGGCTAAAATCAGTAATTGGCGTAAAAAAATATTAACGCTAGCGTTGATCGTTATTTTTTCATCAACGGTTAGTTGATTTCGTTAAAAATAACGAAAAAAGCGTTATTTTTCAAGTAAAATAACGAAAAGAGATAATACTGAAAATAACACAATGCTGGAGATATTCGTTACTTTCCATGGTAGAAGTGCTTTTCCTTATGAGAAACATCGGCTGCGTTATTCGTTAAAATAAACAAGCGTAGTCGTTAAAATAGAACTTTAACAAAATATTTTTCATAAGGTAAAGCACTTCTACCATGAAAAATAACGAATATCGCCAGCGTTGTGTTATTTTCAGTTTGCTTTTTTTTTTCTGTTATTTTACTCCGAAAATAACGCTTCTTTCCTTATTTTTTTCGAAATCAACCAACCGTTGATGAAAAAACGCAAGCGTTAATATTTTTTACGCCAATTACTGAATCTAGCCCCTGGCGGCGGTAAGTGCGAGAGAGCGGGTGAGTGCAACTCGGCTGTTTATTCAATACACGCTGTAATTATTTGCAGTTACGCTGATAATCAGTGCATCACTGCTGCGAGAGCAAATGTTGCTGCTCATGGCGTTCTCTCTCCCTCTGCTTTTCAATATGTACATATATAATATAGAAGCACGCGCGTTGTAGAGAGCACACGAGTGGAGTTCGTTAACCAGTATATAGTAATGAAACGCAAGCACATAGACACGAGGATGTAAGAGCATGCGGAAATTAACAATCAATTAGCTGGGCAAATTGTGACGCATCTTCGTCGCAGTGCCAGGCGGACACGCCTATCATATTGACCTGGTCATGCCTTTCAATGGACTCGCCTCTTGACTAAAATGCATCCTCGATTCGTGTACGTGCTGCGAAATTCACGTTGCTGATATTGACGTAATAATTACGTCAATATCAACAACGTGAATTACAAACATAAGCTGATTGATTCGACGAGTCGAACAAGGTGTCGAGATAATGAGCTTACAATTAGTGGACAATTGAACATCTGCAAAACAATTGTTGAAACGGCTTCGAGAACTAAATCAATAAGCTGGCACGTGCAAATACAAATAGGATTGTAAAAAAAACCACACCCGTATTGTTGAGTCTCGCGTGTAAGCCTTACTGATTTATATATATTCGAAGAAACATATAACATATGTAAGAAAAGCCCGAGTTGAAAGACGCCCTTTGTGCTCGATCGAAAGTTCATTGGGAGTATACCGCGCTCGAACTATAATTAAGTCTCAAGTTCAACGCTCGACGCGCGTGGGCGTTGAAAGACGGCGCGCTTCTCTCGCGCAAAATAGGATTTCGCGATTAAAAGCCCCCCCGCGCCTATATGCGATTTCTCGCAGTGGGCGTAATAGCCTCTTACTTCGATGCACATTTGTTTTTTTTTTATCTTCTGCTCACAGTTCGTAGGCAATTAGTGTACTGGTATTTTTCTTTCTTTGTTCTTGGGAGATCTTGATAATATTTTTCATCTTCTTTCGCGTGAGTGCAAACGCAAAAAATGGGAACTTCGCTATGGAAAAAAAAATCCTGCGAGACTATAAAACAAATATATTAATGTCGCAGTAGAAACGAAGCTCCAGTTTCTTTTTCTCGCGTGATATGCTTAATTAACGAGCAGATGAAATCTGTGTCACTTCGCTTATAATACGGTTATAGCAATGGGATGTGGCGGTTTTCATGCAGTAGCCTCGTGATAGTTCCGAGAAAGATCATTTTTAATGCTGCGGGAATGAGAACTTTTCAATAATGGCTCGATATTAATTTACATCAAAAACTCATTCTACCAAATATATGTTTGACACGTGTGTTATGATTATCAAGCATTAATTATTCTGCGTATCCTATTTCGCATAAAACGCGAGGTGGATATTCGCGCAGTGTAAATTCGTAACGCGATGCAAATAAACGTGGCAATGTCGCAAAAATTACAAATTACAACGGAAATTATACGCAATAAAAAGAAAATTATCGCTGATACGATCTTTCTGGCGTTATACTCGCGTCACCAATCAATTAGCCACGGCAGCGCGGGGTGGTGAAACTATAAAAAATTCACGTTCGTGAAAAATGTTGTCATCCATTAATCAGCCGCGTTGCTACGATGGCGCGGCGTGGCGCAATATTTCATCCCCTCGAAAGAAAGAGAGAGAAAAGAAAATCGGCGCGACGTCGACATTATGCAGCGCCACGACGACGCACTATTGAATGTTAAAGGCGCCCAAGATTTACGGCCCTACGCGTCTCGCGCGCGCTAATAGTAGTAGGTACGCGGCGCGCGTGGTACCCAGCAACGACGAATAGATTAAGACACCCAAAGGTTTTTACGATAACGGCAGTTCACCAGCACTTTGCTCCGAAAGCTCCCGTGTATACGCGACTTGTGTTTATGGGATTTACTGTGTTTGTTTTGTTCCGACGTATAACTAAAGCTCAACTGCACTGAATTTCATCGTCGCAGTCTCTCGACTCAATTTTCTTAATTAATACAGCGTGTTTCATTGAGGTCTGAACAAATGACACTCGTTGATAACTAGGTTCGTCAACCGAAAAAAAAAGCACATTGAATGGCAAGAACTTTTTTTATTGCCTTCTCCACTCTTTTTTTTTTTTTTTTTTGAGTTGCGCCGTGGAGAGCTCGTTACTACTGCCGCGAGAAAAAATATAGGTTAATGACTCGCGTGTTCTATTTCAGCTGGTGTTTCGCCTCAGCTGAGCAAGAAGCCGCATTTTTTTTTCAGCGCACACTGCAGATTATCAAGCTCTCTCGGGAGGAGAGCTGCAAAAAAAAGTGCAACGCGTGCAGCTCCGCGCACTTTTAATTGCGAGCGGCAGATATATACAATTCAGCGCGTGAGAATAAAAACAACGTTGTAATTACGTCAGGATGAGTCGTTTGCGCGTGCGAGCAAGAGATGCGAGCGAGCAATTACAGACGAGATAAGAAATGTCCAACAAAAAAAAAATAAATAAATAAGGCCGCGGCTGCCAAGTGAAAATACAGTGTTTAGAAGCTTGCGTGTATGAGTAAAAGTGCGCCAGGACAATGTGTGCACAGTATAGTATATAGTCGCGTGACGAGCGCTCTACGAATAATGCACGACTTTACGATCGGGAAGCTGCAAGCACGTACACACACATCGTTGAAAAATTGCGCCTCTTCCGCGCGGTGCAACGCTTAAACTTTCAGCACTTTTCTGCCGACTGAATTTTCGTCTCTCTCTCTTTCTCTCTCGCAAACTCTGAATTTCTTTTTAAATGAAATTACTTGGTACAATGCTGTTTTTTTTTTTGCGCGCGCGAGATATATACTAATACAAAGGTAGAAGAGAGGAAGAGACAGAGAGCAGAGCGTTTAATTTTGAAAGTTGACAGTAGAAAGTTTTGCCAAGTCCGCGGGGGGTTGCTGTTATGGCTCAACTTATAGCTGGTGCACGGGGATTGACTTGCGCACACGCCCTACGGTATACTCGAGATTCTGAAAGGTCTTGACAACAACTTCAAAGCGCTTTCGTTTATCACGCTTCATCGCTCGAGTTCGAGTAAATATTGAAATTACAGATTCACCTTCTTTGTAATCTTGTTGCGCAACCTAGTAACAATTTTAAAAAAGTAAAGCTCGACATAACGAAATCGAGGATATTACAGGTAACTCCAATGAAAGAGAGACAGAGAGAGAGAAAAGCTGGTCGTTACAGCCTCTAATAAAAAAATCGATGTAAGACGCTGCGAGATAACATCGAAAGCTCGCAGCGAGACGTGTAATAAATCCGAAGTAACAGGCTTATTACCACAAAGGGACTTTTACGGTGTTGTTCGAAGGCGGCGGCTACATTATGTCGTAGCCACGGTAGGTACCGCAACACCGAATCGATTCGTAGCAGTATATGTATACAGCGAGCTTTCAAACGAACATATCGAGCTGCAGTGCCGCTCGAGCCGCGAGGATATTCAACAAAACAAAAAGAAAAAAAGCAAACGCTGAATTATACGCAAGCAAACTTTCGCTGTGATTTTCCACCTCTGGACGATCCAATTTTAGCCGATGTCAATTTTTACGGCGCACCTATACCGAGTGCCCGAGGTGACTGACCAGTCGAGCGTGTGTATCGCGGGATATATATGAGCTACTACACTGAAAATGTGTTTCTATCCAGATGCGCCAAGCTACGTGCTTCGTTTTATATCACTGTAGCTTTATTGAGCTTTCTATTTCGTCCATTGTGAAAAATAAAACAAACAGCGATGTAATATGTACAGAAGATCCACGACATCGGGTGATATTAGAAACGTGCAAGGCCAAAGTATAGTTTGCAAGACAATTTAAAAAATTAAGCTTGTAAATCACAATTGATTTATTTCGTTCTCTACCGCGCCAACAGTTTAAAGTAGTTTGCGATACGGGCGTCAGCTTTTGAAAATTTGATAAGCATAGTTGCGGGCTCTGGCTGCACTTGACCAAGCTCGCTTAAAAACTTTTCAACGTCCATAGTGCTATATAACGACGCAAGTTCGCCTGCCGTTTCTCCCCACGAGGCCACTATATCATAACTCTAAACCGCAATCAATTTTTCAGAGTGTGACGCTAAAACCACCAGCAGCAGCACCACTCGCGCCGAGCGGCAAATGTTTTAGCACTTCTTAAAAAAAAAAACTTGAAATCGCCCGATCCCACGGCGAAAGTAAGTCAGAAAATTCGTCGTTTTGCTATAAGTGTACATATAGAGTAAGAAAACTTAAGCCAACGCCCGCGGTCGCTTAATTAAGAGCGAAATGAGACTTTTCAGACTGCACTTCTCACTCGTCTTCGTGGAAATTATATGAAAACCGCGCGCGTAGAGATGCAGACGCAGAAGAGACGCGACTCGATTATTTTCATTAGTTGCGATGAGATGCGCAGTAGCGCGGGGCAAGGGAGGAATAGAGAGGCTTAGCCGCGTTAATACGGATTTAAAGCGCGCTCGCGACTCTATATAGCTTGGGAATTTGAAGTTCCAAGGGTGCCGAGTGAAGCAGCCAATGCATCTTGGCCAAATGCATTTCTATTAAAATGCAAAGCTTCTCTCTCTCTCTCTCTCTCTCTCTCTCTCTCTCTCTCTCTCTCTCTCTCTCTCTCTCTCTCTCTGTCTCTCTCTTGCTATTTTCACAATGTCGGCGCGGCTGTCCATTTGTCATGAATATAAGCTTGAAATTTAGCGCTGCAAAAATACTTCTCTTTCGTATAAGCTTTAAATATTCATTGACTTATTTGCAGACAGCTTTCGAAAATAGATTTTATAAAAAGAAGAAACCTTTTTTTGTTTGTTGGACAATTTCCAGTCGCGTATGGCATCAAAAATAAGTCTTTCGTAAAGAATCTATGAATTTTTTACGGTCTATGTACACAGTGATAATACAGCGTAAAAATAGTTGTTTGAACATTATACGCAAGTTTTCTCGTATCTCAAAGAATGACGTTCAGTACTAAAGTTCGCGTATTGCGCAATAAGAACTTATACATCGTCCATATAATATGTGACGAAAGGATAGCAAGGCAAAAGTTATTTCGCAGATAATTATACCAACAGAGAACTCCAAATAAAAAACCACCCTGTTCCGAAAAGTCCTTTTGGCGCAGTATAGTAATCAAGCAAAGCTTCCAGTTTGAGCTTCGTAATACTCATTTCTCGGCGACAAAGCGCTAGGTCGAGCTTTAATAATGCTCTTGACGATGGAACTTTTTAATTTGCGAAAATCGCGCGCACAGCTCGGTATTAATCAGATTGCAGCTTTGATCAGTAAGGATTTTCGGCGTATAATTCTTATCTGACTTTTTCAAGCCTCCTCGCGCGTCATTTCCGGGCCGCCAATGGCGCATCGCAACCTTGGCTCCTCGCCGCGGGCGTATACCGATTCCGTGATTACAACTTTAATTAACGAATTAAACGCTGTTTGCCCGGAATTAACAGCAGGCCGACGTCGCGCGCGCACCCTCCCTATACTAAGGCCAATTTTCGGCTGCTGCTGCTGCTGCCACGCAGCTGCCGAGTCTCGGCATATACCTAATAGTCGCTGCTGCTTTATCTGAGCGAATTAAACACGCGATGCCTTGTAGTAATGTCGCGTTCAAACCCCCTCGCAGCCTCGAAATTTCAGAAGCTTGTAATTTTAAATTCAATTTCGCGACGTGCTGAAAGTTTCAAGGCTCGCGCGGAGTGAGAGAGAGAGAGAATAAGTTTTGAAGCCAGCGGCGCGCTTATTAGAGATCCCTTTGTGTAAATGTAAATAGTTGATTTGCATTTCGACGTTTGAATGGCTAGCGGTCAAAACTAGGCAAAGCTCGGCGTAGAAGGAGAAATAAGTTTTTTATTTTGTCTTTCTTCGATTTTTTGTTATTCTTCTTTTTTTATCTTGTTAAAAAGGAGATTTGTTCTTCTCATGCAAATCGGAGATGAAAATTCAAACATTTTTCTGCCTCTATCACTCTCGTCGGCAATTCCTTTTCTCCGTGCTATCCCGCCCTCAGCTGCGAGAGCGAGAGCGAGAGAGTTGCCGCCCTCCAATAACTAAGCAATGTCGCTCGGGAAACCGTCTGCAATTGGATTTGCGCGTATAATTTCCTCGTCGCTTCTTCTCTCTCTCTCTCTCTCTCTCTCTCACTCTCCGTCTGTCGCTCTTCCTCGCGCCGATGTACACCGCAGAACACTATTGCTGTATATACCTTTAACATACCGTGGCTGTGGACGTATCACAAAATACTCGTAAAAGTAACGTTGCAAAAATTTGTTTTTGCTCGCATTAAAAAGTTTTGGGAAACATCGTAAACACTCTAAGAAGCAACGAAAATTCTGTCGTACTATATACATCGCTTTTTCGCGAGTTTATTATCGAGTGCATACACGCACCGCGTTGCAAAGTCTGTCGCGAATTACAAACGACAATGGCCTCGGCGCTATCGGCGAAAACTCCGAATGCATAATTTTTATAAGTTTCGAGAAAACAGTGAGTTATGAGTGACACGGCTCCAATTGCAAAAGTTACACTGGCAAATTTACGAGGCATTTGCTCTTTCTCTCTCTCTCTGAACTCCCGTAATTATTCAAAGTTGCAAGCAAACGCCCGTACTGCACGCGCCCTAATGCATTCGGCCAACTTTTCCCGAAATACTTCAACTCGCCGTATAGTATAGTACAAACACACGATTTTCGCGCAAACAAAATCAGCCGACTTGGCAATTGATTGGCATTCGCGCGAAAGTAGGTTACTTGCCTCAATTCCCATAAGCTCTGTGTAAACGCGCGCAATACGATGGATTTATCGCGTCTTTGCCGACTCGCAAGTTTGCAATCCCATCGCACGCTCGCGGGTATATCGAGAGAGAGAGAGAGCTTGCGCAGCTGTGGCACGCGATTAATTAATTAATCCGTTCGTACCTAATGCCAAGGAGATCGAGGTTAGCCAAGTTTCCAATTAGCGCTTCGACACTCTGAAACCTTCAATATCAAGGCAAAGAGACGAGGCACCTTTCTACTCTTCTTCTTCTTCTTCTTCTACTACTTTTTTTTTATTCGAAACGCTATTGCGCGATGAGTGGGATTAATGTCCTCGCTTAAATCATACTCGAGAATTATTAGCTGTAAACTGGTGTGTAGCTGCGCGAGCACGTGTCTCGACGTTGCGCTCGGTGAATTATTACGGCGGCGCAGCGGATCTAGTTGTCGAGTAAATAATGTGCGCGCCGCGACAGCGACGTGCGACGCTGCGGTTTCGACGCGCGCACGTTTTATTTTATCTCTCTCTCTCTCTTACTCGATATTTGCATTTTAAAATGTGATTTACGTTGTAATGCGTCGGCCCGCGCGATGACGATATCGAGTATTATATGCGCATATTGAACGCTATTAATTACGTGGGATTCTTGTGCGCGCGAGGGTCAATCAAAATGCATCATTGTTGTCGTACACGAGGAAAATAAAAAAATTCCATGTGCTAAAACACTAGCCTTTTTTTTTTAATCTGCATAGTGTCTCATTAGGTTTTTTGTTTTGCAACGAACACCGCGGAGGCTGTCGCAATCAAGTT
Organism: Galeopsomyia nigrocyanea; assembly: GCA_035047105.1. Taxonomy (NCBI): domain Eukaryota; kingdom Metazoa; phylum Arthropoda; class Insecta; order Hymenoptera; family Eulophidae; genus Galeopsomyia; species Galeopsomyia nigrocyanea. Next base: position 52,279 of record JAWWMK010034769.1, read on the forward strand.
CTGCTGCCGCCTGTCTTCGCTACGACTTTTGCTTTGTGGACATTAAACATTCAAAGCACAAAGCACAAAATTACTCTGAATATTTCAGCATTGCAGCCGGTCGTAGCTTTGACCGAAAGAAGACTTGGTAATTACTTAGCCAAGTGACTTTTAGAGTGTGAAATCGTTAGAGATACACTATATGAGTCTTTGCACTTTTTCCCATATACTTTTCAGTTTTTTCTTCTAACACTCGAACAATATGATTGTCGTTCGCGTAGCTAGTTTTAAATTCAATTCGAAAGAATTAGCTAGCTGTAAACAAATCAAAACGCGGGCGAGCAAAAAAAAAAAAAAAGAAATAATTGACGAACCGGCGCCGCATGCGAAGATATTAAATTGCGACCGCGAGACCGAAACGAAGTTACGAGGTAGCGAAAAATGTGGGTGAGGTAGTACGCGCTAAACGTCGTTACGCATCCCTCGTCGTGCCCCATGCCGCCTCGTGGGAGTGTCTCGTGCGGTCGGATTGAAAGCAAACCGAACTACCCTCTCTCTTATGCCAGCACACATCACACCATGTCGTATTGTATTCTCCGCTCGACGATAATCGATGATACGTTACACGATATCTTAATCAGCGTTCAAATGCGATACATACGTGTCGTTTCCTCAGTCGCGTTTATTGTCGCGATGATTCAATGTTCAGAGAGATTTCGGAGGGGGAGAACGTGCCAATGATCAAATTTGTTTTGGAATGGATATATCTGCTGACTATAGCTTTGACGATGACGCGGTGTGAGCTGTGATTTATTGGGTATTTATGCTGGGATTCGTGGGTCGAACAATGTAATACTTTTGCGCGTGGTGTATCTATAAATTCGCAAACGCATTAAATCGTTACACTATATCAATTCATCGATATATTCTGCGAATAGTCCGATTTTCAAGTCAATCGGTAGTTTTGATCCGGCTTTGACAAAAAAAAAAAATCCGTATCCATTTCCATTGCAAACTATTTCCGAAAAAAAAGCAAATCCGATCGGTGTGGCAGAGCTGCTATGAAAAAACCGGAGCCAAAATAAAACCGAGCATACACACACACAAAGAAAGCATCCCTTTTCGGGAAAAAACCGACGCGATTCCCGAAGGGTTTTTCCGATGCGGCAGAGAGAGTGCAGTCGCGCGCCGGAAGTTATTCGCCGAAGCACATCGAGAAAATCGATACTGCGCGACAAATCGATTCTCTCTAACTCTTTGTGTGTGTGTGTGTATGTGTGTCGTAGCAATAAATAAGTCGGCTGGTAAAAAAAAGCACTTGAGAGCTTGCACCAGTGCGACGAGTATCTAGGTAATTGGCGGCTCAGCTAATAAGTGATAATTAATCCGCCGTGTGTTCCGTGTGTACATGTATGTATTATACGCAGCATTGATTAGCCGTGCTTGCTGTACTGCACGCAGCCGCCACCGAGGGAAGTAATCAGTGCCGTATGCGCGAGCACGACGACAAGCGCCGCACAGCTTGCACACTCTCTCTCTCTCATTCCCTTTTTTCAATTCTTTTTTTCTCTCTCTCCCTCTTTCTCGTTGCTGGGCTGGCTCCCGTACACGCTTAAATGAGGAAACAATTTCTTTTTTTTCATTTCGAATTGCTCTTTTTCCCGAACGTTGATGCTGTTTTTCCCTTGCGTAAACCGGAGCGCAACTACATTTTACTTTTTTCGAGAATTCAATTAGAAATTTACAGCCGAGTTCACCGTTGAAAGAATATTCGTACGTGCTCAGGAGGTTTTCAGAGCACAAACGAGCAACGGAATTGTTTTTTCTACTTTTACTAACATTATGGAATCAAAAAGCATTCGATAAAAGTTGTCGGCGTCGAAAGCGTATGGCAAACAAGCGAATCTAAAAAAAAAAAAAAAAGTAACGAAAGCACAAATGAATCCGCAAACAAGCGGTGAGCAAGGGTAAGGTCTCATTTAGAAATTCCACAGGAAAGCCTGGGCGCGTCCTTCATTTTCATGAGCTTCCCCTCTTCTCCACAGTACACAGCAGTAGCAACAGCAATAGCAGCAGCATAATACAGTATGGGGAGAGGAAAGGGCGATACATATTGCATGCTTGCGCGTCCATTTGCGGATTTTCTGATTCCCCATGCCTTATATAGTTCATCGTTGCCGCCGCTGCTGCTGCTGCTACTGCTGTGTACGTTGCAATTTGCGCGAGTGCGCGCAACGCTCACTCCCTCGCCCTTTCTATATTCACCACCGCGGAAGCAGGCTATATATACGTATGTTGAAGCATCCCTCGAATTTCCTGCAAACCGCGCGCCGCTGCTTGATTCGCCACTCTTTCTCTTTGTCGGTTTGCTTAAAGTGCTCGCTCGCCCCTCCCGAGTGTTATTTGGTCTCTTCGATTCTTCACGAGTTGCTCCGACTTAATCCTACGCGCGCACTGCTTACTTGCGCGCACTCTGTCTATGCGGATTTATCCTCGTTCGCTTTCTTTTGCTATCGGAGGATTTAGGGTTTTGCTAGAGTAGACTTAACTGTGTCCTTTATTTTAGCTTGTAAAGTGATTTCACAAATTTTTTGAAAATGCTGCTTGTTCGCGTGTATTATCCTTCAAAATGGATTCAATCAAAATTCTAACAACCGCTTGACCCGAAAAAGATGCGCCAAGTAAACTCTCGGTACAAGCAGGCTTGTTACGAACACAAAGGTTTAATTTATACACGGTACTCGACAGATACAAGAGTCCTCGTGTATTTGCTAAAAACGCGAAAGTTGCGCGCTTCGTTAGCAGCTCGAGTGTTTAAATATCAAAGCGATCGACACCGATGTGCTTCACTATATACCCAACAGAAAGAGAGTGATACGCGCGATACGGGGGACAAATATAAACAACTCTGCCGAGAGGCAACAACTAGCCGACGAGGAGGAGCTCGTAAAAAAAAAAATACATACATATATAGGAGACGAGCAAACGAAGTGGCTGCGCCGCGAAGCGCCTACGGCAATGGCCTTTAACCCTTTTAGCGAGTGCGAAGCGTACACTTTGATCTTCCGGCAAGGCAGCAAGTGCAATTTCAGCTTGCGCGCGTGCGCGCTTTGAGTTTCGTTTGCTACTGCTGCCGCCACGCTTTACTTTCCGCGGGATTCTTGTTTTTCTTTGCTCCTCTTTTTTATCTGCTATTCCTATGCGCTGTGTTTTATATCTTTTTAAAGGGACCTCGTGGATTTTTCCGTACATGCGTTTCCAAGCTTTGAGGGCCTTTGCCCTCTTGCGCAACAATGAGGCTTCGACTTTGATTTGATTTTTTACAAAGCTGTACCACGTGTGTACGACGCACTGAATGCGTGTTTTTTTTTTCTTTGTAATTATCATACATGCATGCTCGTGGATGTGGGCTTGTGACTGACAAAGCGCTTGTACGTGTAATAAATAACAGAATGTTGATTAAATACTGATTTTGAGTGAAAACGTTTGATTTCTGTTGCGAGTTTATATTGCATTTCAATTTTCATAATCGTATTTACTCTTCGTAGCACGTAATTAACTGGTATTCCAAACGAAGTTCAATCATTGATCGAGAGAAAATAAATTTGTTTTTGTTCCGGGCATACACGCGTAGTATATATGTATATGAGCAATTCCACAAAAAAACTGCCATAATTCGGCACCATTTGTCCGAATTTTCATATTAGAGGCACGCACTAACGGAAGCCATTTTTACAAACTATTTGGTGTGTAGAATCGAAA
>JAWWMK010034770.1:0-13064 GCA_035047105.1 Galeopsomyia nigrocyanea
ATTCTCAATATAAGTACATCAATTACTTATTTTAAGTACGAAATGTCCCAAAACATTGATTTCTTATTTTAAGTGTAGTATTTCTTAAAATAAGAACAAAGAGTTATTACTTTAAGAGTTTGTACTTATTTCAAGTACACAATTTTTTAATTCAAGAAAATATGAAAATTTTTGCTCTTAAAATAAGAAAAAGTTTTAAGACTTTTTTACTTAAAAGATTTAAGTATGCAGCAAATTTAAGAAATTTTTTTTGTAGCGTTTGTTTTATACAAGTTTCGTTCTGTGGGATGTATGTATGTAAGAGCATGCGAGAGAGCAAGTATGTACGTAAATCATTGTCACGCGCTTATCGCGTGATAATTATAGAGCAGATCGTATGATGAGTGACTAATTTTTGGGCGTTGTTAACCGCGTGATATTTGATAAGATTCGCTCTCTTCGCACTTATATGAGTAGGCAGGCAGACGAGTAACTTGCCTAGCGAGAGCACTGGAGTAGTCGCTGGCTGAGTCATTACAGTCATGCGAAGTAGCATACGTTGTACGTTTAGACTTCAATAAATTCACAATTACTTAACATTGGAGTATATTCCACCCAACATTTCCCGCCCCGCGTAGATTCCTCCACAGTTCATTTTGCTGTAGCTTTGAAAAGATAAGCTCGGAGCTTTTTCAATGTATAAACCTGCTAATTGCAAGGCTATCACGCGTTTGCTTTAACAAAATTTCATAAATCGTATCGTTTGCAAAAATGTCAAAAGTCGGCTTTGAGTTCGCTTCCCCTCTTCTCTCGGGGGTTTTTTAATGAAGGTTATGGTATACAGCAATAATCCCGGATTTTGAAATATTCGTTTGATCTCGGTGCTCATATATTTTTTCCAGCGGTGCTCGTGTATGTGTGTATATATACATCTATATATATGTTACTCCCCGCGCAGTGGAACGAGTTTCACGTTCGTGGCCCCCGAGGCAACAGTCGTATAAAATTTTTGCAACCTCTTTATGGGCGCGGTCCAGTGCCGCGGTGGTGCTGGTGGGATTTGCACGATCGGGTAATTTTTACGACAGAGTGGTATATATATTATATATATATGTATTTGCTCTCGCTGGAGAAATATTGAGAGGAAAAGAAAACTGAAAGTCGTGTGCCACGGCGAGTATCAATTGGATCACCCAGTGTATCTTTTCCGAGCAATAAATCGTGAAAATTCAACCGATAAACCTTATATACAGCACGGAAGAGAGACTAACGAGTTAATACACGTAAATACTTACGTTGTGGTGGATAATAAGTATATACTGTATATAGCGTGTTGCTTACCGATTATAAACATAAAATGACGCGTGAAATTACAATCCGTCACACCTTCGGACTTCGAAAAAAATCAAATGAGCTTTTCATTGAGTTCGTTAAGCAATAATTACTCGGCAGCTGATACCATCGTTAAAACGATAAAATTATGCTTTATTCATCTCGAGTTCTAAAGTAAGCTCGCTGAAAAGAGATGATTGTAAAAAAATCCGTAGAATATATATACGACTATAATTTAGCCGTCAGCTGCTCGTCGTGTTTCCTTTCCGGAGGCACTGTACTAACGTCGACGCTCGCGCGCGAGATATATAGGAACGAGCTCGTATAGTTTCTCTCTCACTCGCTCGCTCGCTCGCGTCCTTGCCATCCGATGCATCGCAGCGCGCTGAGCCAGCTCGTTAATTAACGGTAATTAGATGTCGTCTTTTTGGCGACCACGCCGCTGCTGCTGCTGCTGCTGCTGCACCGCTGGGTAACAAGAAATTGAGCTCTATAATGTTTCTTTTATTATTTTCTTTTTCATCTGCCGCGAAATGAGAAAGATAATTTTTGCTTTTTTCTTCTTCTTTTTTTCGCGTGATCAATCGCCTTTCGTGCGGTGTTATACAGCTTTACTTTGAAGACCATGAAAATTAAAAAGTTTTTTCTTTTTTTTTACATCCTCGGATATTCCATCGAAGTTACAGTTTTCTTTTCGCACGAGAGAGAAGTTCGGCCCATGAAACATTTTTATGCAAAGTGTGCTAACGATTTAAAGTTTCTGAAACAGCGCGCGATAATCAAGTACTTAGCGAGTTATCACGACGAATCTCTCGATTTACGAGAAGCGCTGATTAAACTTCGGGCGAGCGCGGCCCGAAGAAATATTCGAAAAGTTTAGAGCGTCTGATCTTCTTCTTCTATTTTTATCCCAACAGCGAAACCGCGTGCGCGCAAAAAGCGTGCAATCACAAGTGTTTACGAGCGAGCGACCGTTAATTTGCGCGCCATCTTCATTTCCTCGCGGCGGTTTTAATTTCCGCCAACCCCTCGTTTTTCTCTTCTTTTCGTTTTGTCCCTCTACGTCCCTCTAACCGAATCAGCTGTGCTCTTTTATTTATTTTTTTTTTCGTTGCGCCGCTTTAAAACTTCGACGCGCGGTGTGAACATTAAAAGCTCTAAGAGAGATATAAAGACAATAGAACATCCGAACAAAAGTGAAAGGTGCTGCGTATGTCAGCGGAGGCGCGAGATTACAAAAAAAAAGGGGGGAAGCCGAGAGTTTGAAAAAACACGGGAAATCGGATACGCGTCGAGATGAGCTACCGTGGCGTATAATTAAAAAAAAAAATTCATCTTGAAAGAAACCTGCTTAATATCCGTGGCGAGAGAGAACAAAAATACATGAGCCGTTGAATTTCCTTCTTTTAATTAAAATGCAAGAGCTTGTTTGGCTAATCTAGCTTCTTCTTCTTCTTTCGTTTGCGCATGACATGCTCTCCGACAATGTACTTGTTTCTTTCCATGCCATTTGAAGAGATAAAAAAGTAATACAATATGCGGTTGTACATTTTCTGCTGTGTTTTTTAATCAAAGAAAACTTTCATATGAAAGTATTTTTCATAAAGGTTATTAATTTTTACTGACAGTAAAAGAAATGACAAATATAATGATAACACAGCTCGCAGAAAGTTCAATGAATTTCGTCTATAAGAGCTGAAAGATATATCAGAGGCAGGAAGATTAAAAAGTGAATACTCGAATTGCTCGATGAAAATGTACACACAACGAGAGGTAGAGGGAGAGAGAGAGAGAGAAGTTAGAAGCTCGTCTGTAATTTGGGCCGCAAGAGAGCGGCGTTTAAATCCGCCCTTCAACCTTTAACAGGCCGCACAATATCGCGTCGGCAATTAATTTACTCGCGGAAACTTTCGTAATCAGAGCGCCGAACGCGATTGTGGCTTCGATCGAGCTCGGCTGGCGCGTCGCGGCGTCGCGGGAGCCGATTTTAATATGGATTTATGTCGTCGAGCCAGTAGTCGACTATTCGCATGGAAGGGAGGAGGGAGAGCACTTCATCGCTCCTTTTAAAGGGATGCTTCTTGCGTCTTTAAAAATTAATTACTCGCGCTTCGGCGATCGATCGACTCCTCCAACTTTCTTATGAGTCTGGATGAACTTTGTATGAATTTTGTAAATAAAGAGAGTTTATCGTATTATTTATTGCGAGCTAGAATTTTTAAGCTTTACGCTTATATAGCTTGCGTGACGTCGTAGTTTTGCAAAAACTTGGACAAATATTACGCTGAAATTTTTGATAGTTTGTTAGAAGTGAAATAAAGTCTTGATCTCCTTTTATCCCAGGCTTACACTCGCTTCAGCAGGAATTTTCCTCTTTTATCTCCTTTTCCTCACCTACATTCTCTACACAGAGTTACAAGTTCAGCCCGAACAGCACTAAAGCTTGGGTCTACGACTTTTTTTTACGTGATAGTTATGATGACTACTATTAAAACTACAGACGAATTTCCTTTTTAAAGCTACAGTTAAAGTAGGTTTTGTGCCGTAAAATTGAATTACAGTTACTTTACAAATAATTACGTTGGGATATATTTTCTTTAAATTTGTATTTTTTGATAAATCGTATTTTGCGGAAAAAATAAAATATGCATTCGCGTGAATTCATCAGTATCATTCACCACGTTTATGGAGTATTTACTGAATCATTATGTAAGCAGCCGTCAGTTACCGAACCAAAGCATTGAAAACGGTATCCCTCGTTTGATCGAGAGGGCATAATGGAATTTGTTTCAATACCGAGCGACGAGCAGTCAATCAAACAACAACATAGCTAACGAGTCGTGAAAGCAGAAAAAAAAGGAGTCGTTGTAACGAAAATAACGAGTACGGTAATAAAAGTCGCTATTCGTTCGTATTCAGTTTGAAAAATGTAGCCAATTAGTGCGAATTTGCATCAGCACTTGGTTGCATATATCAATTTTATTTGTTTGTCGTGTATGCAAACTTGATGAAGCTCGCTATTTATTAATCAATGTTGATTTGTTAATTAATTTTGAAAAAATTACAAACTTTGTGCGACTCGATAAATAACAATGAAAAGTCAGCAAAATGTACAAACGGTCACGCAGTTTTCGTTTTTTTCCATTCGCTCGAAATCCGCAGTACGCTCGCTTCAAAGAGTAAACTAGGCAATTTTCGGTAATAGTTCATTTGACACGAAATCATCATACTAAAGAGAGTAGGAGAAGGGAGGAGGGCGGATAATAGAGGCATTGGCCCCTGCGGCTTTGGTTGGAAACGGCTGTTTTACGAGTTGGTTCTCTCTCTCTCTCGCGCGCGCTCGCGTTCAGTCAGTGGGTCGTGAGAAAATGGAGTTCGATAGAGCGAACGCGCCGTATATATATACGCGCACTTTATTTACGCTCTGTTACGCGTTGCGGCAACGGTAGCCGACGCAATCGCGTGCAGCAGCCACTTTATGCCCACCCGCGCGCTCATCGGCCTTTTACGCACGGATAAGGTTCTTGTTCTCGCGCCCGAGATACTCTCTATACACACGCCTGCCAGACAATAACCTGATCTTCGGGCTTTCGACTGTGCGTCGATGTTTTTTTTTGTTGTTAAGATTTTACCGTTTTTGTAATGGAAAAAAAGGATCTTTTTCCCTAGGACTGAATGACGTCGAATAAGATTTTACAGAAAATCGAACAATTACGACTATTAGCTTGCATTATGATGCGTTTTAACGAATTGACGAATTGACATGATCAACCGATCGAGCGATTTTCTCGATGAGTTGATGAAAATTGATTCGTAAATTTGAACAAGAACGCGGTAACGTCTCTTGAGTTATATCCACTTACTACTATGGGACTATTACCAATTGTTCGTTTCCGTGCGTGACGATTGGTAAACGCTTCCCATTATCCTCTCTTCGTGCTTCGAAAACGCTTTCGCCTCGCAGCCGTTGAAAAGAACTACGTTTTCTCTGCAATTTGAAAACACGACTTTTCAAACCCTCCATTTTCATGTTAAAAAAATAAATATCGAATGATTGTCGAAAATTTCTAAAAAAAAAAAAAAATATTCGTTTTTATCGGAAACAATTGTAGTAAAAATATGTGGAACAGCAAAAACCTAGTGACCATGCGAAAAATAAAATAAAAAAGAGACATAAAAAAAGAAACAGATGGAAAATGTCGAAGAGATCGATCAGCATATTACTCGAGCGTAAATTTGCCGCGTTTTCCGTTGTTAAATAATTTAATGACACGCATCAACGACCAACTGGTCTGTTAATTACGAATGCAAGATGGGATTCGCGCTTGCCGAGGCGCAAGGCAAACCCCCGGCAGTCACCTAGAATTTCCTCTCAACGCTCGGGTCATATACTTAACTTGATCTCCCTCGCGCTCGCCTCCCCTATTTCTCTCAACGCTCGACGAAACTTTCCCATCACCGAGATTGCGCTTATCTCGCTAATTTTCCAAATTGTTCACTCCCTCGTCTCTTGTAGCTCTCGCTTTTACGCTTTCATTTATATTTATATATATAAGTAATCGAAATTCGTCGTCTGAGATTCGTTGCACCTGAAGGCTTTTCCCGCTAAAAGGTTTATCCAAAGGGGTTTACTTTTGAATAATCTATGGAAATTATTGGTGTTTTCGAATAATTTAGTTTCGTAAGAGTATACTCGTGTCGTTTAGTTGATCTGTTAATGATTCGGAATTGCCAATGGGTCACTATGTATCACAGGTCGAGTAATCCTGGGATTTCCAAACCATTATTGTGCATTTGTACATTGCTTTTTCAGCAGACTTTACATTACAGAAGCTTTACTAATTTAATGTCATGGATGTAACTAATGTTAAGTAATGGCATTACAAGACTCACCATTAGCATTATAAAATAATCGTTCCTCTACAAATATTATTTATCTGTAAACTTTTCGTGAAAAAGTATTTTCTTACTCGATTCCTACAACCGTGCCGCTCTAGAATAGCAACCCGACAAAAATATTACAATATAGAAGTAAGATAGTAAGCGTTATGTAGGCACGTCAGTCAAGAAAAACAGATTCCACGCCCGACAGGCTCTAAACTCAGTTTTCAAAGCTTATACCGCGACTCGCATCGCTCTTATCCGACGTTATGATCTTCAGCCGCCAAAAAAAGACGAGGAATTAGGTGGCTCGCATGAATTTGCATATACGCGTGAAATTCGTTACGCTTTATAAAATGAAATGAGCGCTAAATGAGAACTTACCTTCCGGCTGCTCATAAAATTCGCCGCGGTGTGTGTGTGTGCACTCTAGCCTCAAGGCAAGTTTCTTCTTCTATATTTTAGAGGAAAATCTTTTTTGGTCTTTTTTTTTGGCTACTCTTATATTTGCTTGCGCGTCATATTTTTTATGATTTGCAAGCACGATCATAACCGTGAGCTATCAATTTTTTTTTCTCAGTTGTTTTATTCATCGGTTTATTTTACTTTTAGTTTATTTTTTCTAAGGCAACATAGAGAATATTTTATTTTATTTTACGTTAAAACGGAAAATTTTCACCTATATGGCTATGAATAATTAAAATATTTCAATTTATAATTTTAGCACAATTCTGGTCGTCGGGGTATGTTAGGTGTATCATAAAGCTTTGGAAGTTTCTGTTCAAAACTTTTACGTAGGGAAGTAAACACGTTACGTTCTTTGTAAGAAACGAAAAAGTATTGCTCAAACATATTTGTGCTTTTCTGTATATAACGAAAACAGTAAATATAAAGTTTTTCTTTTTCTTTCTCTCGTACACTCGAGAGCCATATATTCATTCGGAGCATTTTCAAAATAAAATAAAGGGCTCTAACCTCTCAAAAAGTCGCTCACATTGGTTGTTTTCGAAAAACGTTCCGAAAGAATACACGGCACACGAGTCTACTATATTGATTTTTTTCATGCTGTCATTTTGACATGAATGAACATTGGAGTTATATAAACTTCTGACATAGTGAAAACTTTGATTTTTAAATTTTTCTTATGTTACCAATTCGATGATGTTATCTATATAACGTATAAAAGAAAAAAATTTTTATAATCAAAGTAATATATTAAAGTATTATAAAAATATTTATTACAAAACAAAATGAATTGAAGTATGATATGCGCCGACCATATTTTTCATTTAAATATATTGCCGTCGATTTTGTATGCCTCAAAATCACTCGAGTCTCTGGTAATTTCAGCAAAATATCGCACTTTCATGCATAATTTTACTTAATTCAGCTTTCCGAAATTTGCCGTAAATGCAGTGCAAACTTGAAAACTGTAAGGTAGCTAATAAAAAAATAATGCGTATGAATGTATGGGGAAATTCTTATTATGTAAACTCGTTTCAGAAAGACGTTAGGAAAAACATTTAACAACACTGAATGAAGTTGATGTGAACGGTAACTGCAATTTGCATTTATGCCGTAACGGCTACTTGAGGACTAATAAGACCGATCATAAATTGCACCGTTGGCGAATTCATGAGTTGAAGGAAATATAAGTAATATGGCTATTTTCTAAAAAGTCATGGGCAATATAGATAGAAAAACGGTATAGAAATTGTACTTTTCCATGAGTAACTATAATTTCTAACCTTATACATATATGAAATTTCAAAGTTGGAATATTTCACATTATTTTAAATAAGTATAAATTGTAATTTATTTCTTTTAAATTTTCCCGGTAAAATGAAAATTAGTAACGGCGCTCCCCTTGAATATTCTTTGATGACATGACTAACCGATCTGTAGAGTTGGGTAAAACGGACAAGGTGTGCAATTTGCAATGCAGAAACGGCAAACTGAAAGAGCAACGCCTCATCACCGGAGCGATTCGTGCTGCTTGCATTGTCATTTCCTGATTCGCGCTTCGTGGCTTAACGCGTCGGTGTGTGGCAGCGAGCTGCATAAAATTAGCGAACGCGACATTGAATAATGAGAGATCGAGAGAGCGAGAGAGCGGGATGCGCATAGCTGCTTTGCCAGCGGAAGCCGGAAAGTCCCTGCGTGACGTGATAATCATCTGATGTCCATTGAGTGCCACTTCGGACTTCTCGAGCGCGCGCGTGCTTGTGGCGCTGCTCTCTGATGAGACTGTATATCTAGTCATCTCGTGCAATTTGCGCGGAAATGAAAAAAAAATAAAGTTGTTTATTTGATTACGGGCCAGTCGGATATAATCACACTCGTAGATACCATCAAATGCCAATCTAAGGATGATATTCATATTTATTTGCGGTTATGTACTATTCATTGAATTATTATTGATTGTGAATAACGTTTATTACGATGAAATATCGTGATTGCAAAAATAGGTAAAATAAAGCAGTGTTAGTTGTTAAAAGTTTGTACAGAAGTTTTATCACTTCTAAAACTAAATACTTTCTTATGAAAATTGAAATGCAGTGCTTATTTATACGATAGCATCTATATAAAAACTACAGCTGTAAAAAAAAGAGATATTGCATCATATACTCGAGTTTATAATTAATTTTGGAAAACAATGCCAGCATTTAACCTACATACACTCAAATTCAAACACATTGATTATTTTGTAATATTAAATTTCATTTGTAAATATTTAAAATATCAATTTAACCAATCAGTCGAATTTCGCGTACTTATTCACTATTTTACAGAAAACACAACACAGAGAAGCTCTTCCATGAAAATTAATTAAGTGTATTTTAATTTATTATTCTAATGAGGGATTATTTTTGGTTATTAATTTGTATAATAGTAATCATTTTCATATATTGAAACCCTGGGTATATCAAAGTTCTCGCAATCAGAAAACGTAAAACTGAATTATTGGCATTTGTAATAATTTGTAATTTGTAGTGTAATAAATATATTGCACCATTAAAAGATGTAAAATATATTTCACGAAACATCCTTTGTTCGGCATTTTATATTACCAATACAAAGCCATTGCGACGTGCTATTTGTTTCAAGAGTATTGAAAAAATTCTATAGACTCAGGTCAGCTCTCGGTGCAACATCGCAGGAGATAATGATTTACAGCCACGAGTCATGCCACTAAACCATCTTCTTCGTGACCTTTCACCCTCACTTATTAATCACGAATTGCGAGCTCCACTTTCTCATGCCATGCCAATACTTTTCTATCGGTGCGATCGATCGACCTTTAGTACGCTCCGACGAGATGAGAAAACGGAACTGTTTGTTCGCTTCTGATTAAAACTGAATGCATTAGAAATTTATATTATAAAAAAAAAATCTTTTTTCTCACGTTTGCTCGATAATTCAAGATTAAAAATTTCTGAAAAACTCATAATTCGCCTTGGCGAATTATCTCGAGTTAGCGTCGTAAACAAGCTTGTTTACCATAGATTAGCGAGCATGCAAGGGCTGTGATGACCCACTTTCATTGCGGCGAGGAAATTAGCTTAAATCTCGAGGTGAAAGATAAACGTTTGCTAGAGCGCGGTACTGAACCAAGACAGTGCGAGAACATTGCAGTATTTATCGTTGGCGCCTGGCTGTATGTGCACGCCATTCTCTGTGGTGTGCTGCGAAGGAGCTGCTGCTGCATATAGCTCTCCAAAATGTCGAAGTGCTTTACCTTACGTAAGTGCTTTCGCGCGCGAAGCCTTTGTTGCAGCCGTGTTATGTGCCTGTCGATTCTTCTATGAGAGCTGTCATCTTATGCAACTCTCTTTTTCGTGAGAATATATTTTTCGTTGGAGCTTCCGGTCATAGATATTGTTTTTTTTTCTTTTTGAGTCGGTGGAGTTTGACTGATTCTTAAAATTTGTAGAAAAATTGCAGCAGTAATGATTGGGAAAATCGTTTTCACATGAAAATATGTCAGTAGATACTTTGTACTGTTGCAAATAATTTGAAAATACTTAACTGCTTTTAAGTTTTTTTTAATCACGAAGCTAAAAAGTATATTAAATTTGGAAGCACATTTTTAATTTACTACAATGTAAGTATGAAGTTTTAAAATTTAGTATAAAACGACGTCAGAACTCGGTCAGAACTTTCAAATTTTTGAAAATTATTTACCTATAAATCATCTTATTAAGTTTAAGCGGCTTTGAAGCATTTGCTGTTGATGGAATTTTATCATCAGCTCATAAAAGTCAAACTACCAATAATTAAAGAAGTTGAAAATTGTTGTTATATTGCATTTTTTCAAATAATGAATCTTCTCGAGATAGTTAGTTGAATTAAGTTTGTATTCTTGTTGGTAACTATTTCTGAAAAATTCGAAGATGTGTTCTACTGATTATTCATCGGGTATACAAGATTTTTATTATTTGTGCATATAAATTTTACAGAAACCTGTGAAAGATTTTCGATGGTTACTTATGTAAACGTTAAAAATTTTGTGAAATATGCAAAATCTTATGAAAAGTTTTATCGCAGTAGATATGCCATTATCTTTCATAAAACAAAAACCTTTCCCCGATTACTCTTTCCAGTTCAAATTCATCTCTAAATCCATTTTCGCATCCGTAACTCACAATAGACTTCATCCACAGAGGGAAGATAGCAAGCTTTCTAAAGACATTAGGTATAAAGCCCATCGATCGAGCGTATGGTGGTAGAGCAGTGTAAGGAGAAGGATGTGATGGGTTCGGTAGTACCGCAGCACGTTTGCAAAGGCCTATACTGTGTAAAGTTCAAACAACAGAATCTACATGCAACCTCCAGCAGTCGAAGCTTAATGACGTGACTTAGACAGTCCCTTTGCAGTTCAGTCGTAACAGCTGCTGCCTCTCAAATCGAGAATTGTCGGCGACAGACGGTATCCGCCGCTTCGCAATCGAGAGACGACTTAGAGACAGTTGATGTATTGTGAGATCAAAAGAGAAACGGCAAGTAAATGCTCAATTTCTGAAAATTTTTCAAGCGCTTGTTGCGTAAATTCTAACTATATTTTGAATATAATTGAAATTAAAGTTGAAACATGAACTTCGAGTGAAGCAAACTAATCGCGATGATCCAGATTCATCAGTAATTAAATTTATGCATTTGCAGTAGCGAAGTTTGTTTTGCGATATTACCATCAGAGTTTGGTTAGCTCGATAAAAGTTCTACGAGCGTTTGCGTTAGTTTTCAAATGTTTCATCCTAGATATCCATTTTCAAAAGTCAATTATACCATAGGTGTATATTGAGTGTCAATATCGAGTTGATTGCTTGCGAAAATTCCATTTTTTCCACTTGAATGGGTAAAGCCGTAAAAGTCATTTCGAGCACTGTTTGCAAGGTAAATATTAATTTTCCAAACAGATACTGTTCAAAGTTACTATTTGCAATGAGAGCGCAATTAAATTCCTCATAATTGCACTTCTGCAAGCGTACGCCAACGGCGTAGTGATAAATAGTACTGTAACTTTTCCACATTCATAAAGATTTTTTTTCAGCGTTAGTTTTAAAAATGTACGCCAATGAAAAATCGAATGTATACCTGAAAATCTCACGCTCTTGGCACGCGAACACCTTTGATTTTTCAACAATTTACGTGTAATGTACGAGTAAAAAAAAGAACTTGGCTGCAGCTTGAATGTAACATTGTCGCGCGCAGGTAGTACTCTGAATTCAAAGTATAGAGGTGAGCCGTGAAAGTGAAAAGAAAGCCGAGTAGGCTAGGTTAATGCATAGCATGATAAAAGAAGGCGAGGTTACAGAGAGATGCTCGCGCACATAAGTGAAATCGCGGCTGAAAGTTGGCGCGAAAATATACACTGTGTTATATATGTCTCAGGCTGATAGAGCGCAACGCGGGAGGCATTGTCTTGGGGGAGTGTTCCTTTAGCCGCATTGAGAATGTCAGAGCGACTCTACGGCGTATAATGCAAGTAAGGTCTCGCGCTTCGACCCCCCGAGGAGAGCAGTTGCTAATGACAGTCTCTTGGCTTTGCTAATGCTATTTGACGTCGTTCTCTCGCTCGCTCGCGACTCGCGATCGTCCAAATGGAATTGTCCGGGTCAAAGTTTACGTGGCATCTACAGATGGCGCGGAAGAAGCCTGTAATCTTCCTGTTGCGTAATTGCTTTGATGTCGCGCTGCCGCTGCTGCTGTTGGCTCTTTGTTCGCTTGGATTATGAGAGACTCCGAGCCCGCAGAGTCAGGTTTTATTGTTACAGTCAGCCTTCCGTTGACAATCCTTATTGTTTTTCCAGCTTTGATCTCTCGCGATGCACTTTGTCGAGTGCTCGAAGCTTGTAAAAAGATAATGAGCTTTAATCTGATTTACGAGTTTCAATGGTTAAATGTGCTGAATAAATTTGTTTGATGTAGAATAATATTTGCTGGAATCGCTTTTCCAATATCCGATTAATTCCGTTTGCCTTTACATATTTGCCTCACCATGATATAAGAAAAATCTGAAAACAAAATTAAACGAAGTTAAAAAAAAATACTTATATCGATTTTCGATAAACATCTTCGTTGGAAACGAAACGTAAAAAACACTGCCAACTACTCTGGTGGAATGCTTCCTTGGAGGTAGAATAAAATATTTGTTTATTTATATTTATCCAACAAAGAACAACTAAAGTATATTACGACAAAAATAAAAAAAAACTAAGGTACGAGAATCTAATACCGCCACTAAGATTTCAAATCGTCATAACTTTTTACGCCAAGCGAATTTTTCAACGTACGTGCACGGAAAGAAATTTCTCTGAAATATTATGGTGATCGTCACGGTAAACCTGGGACACTGTGGCAGCACCCGAAAA
>JAWWMK010034781.1:0-13063 GCA_035047105.1 Galeopsomyia nigrocyanea
GCTCCGAGATAGACCCTTTTTAAATGATCAAAAAGATAGCGCTTTATTATCTTGACCGGTGAGATAGACCCTTATTGCTAGGAGCCATCGATTTTTTTTCTCAAAATTTCGAGAATAGATGAATCCAACGAGCGGTCGCTTGTCGAAAATGATTGAAATCTCGCGGAGCTATAAATTTTCAAAAATAGGCCAAAAAAAGCCTTTTTTTACGTTTTTATATTATTTTCAGACCCTCTGAAAAAAAATATTTAAAAAGTCGAAAAAAAAGCCTTGACACAGATTGCATTATTCTCGAATGTGTGATTTTCACAAACAGCTGATCATGTTTCACAGCTATATAACATAGATTGCGACCTCAGAAACGTAGAAGAAATATCTTAATTAGATTTTTTTTTAATTTGAAAAGTAGAGTGCATGTCTGTATGTGTAGCCTATATCTATATCTGTAGCCTTTCTTCAGAAACATTTTTTTTAATTCATCATTTTTCATTCTAGTTCTTCAGAAAATAATTTATTCTGATTGAAATTAGTTAACATAATTTTGTAAATTAACATAATTACTTAACATAATTTTACACATAAGTTGATCTTAGGTGTAAAATCCCTAAAATAAGTTTTAAGACTGACTTTTAAAAATAATTTTGTGTCTGTAAAATTAACTACATTATCCCCATTTTTCACAACAAAAATGGATCGTATTTATATTAAATAGGAATAAAACAATTTTCAACTCCATCTAAAAATGTTTTCGAACTTTGATTTGGCTCCTATACATCAATGTTTGCATGCTCCCGAATTTGGGTAATTTTTATGATTTTTTAATGGCGGACGTGATAAGAAGTTTAATGAAAAACTAACTCTCTATATTAAACGAAATGCTGAAAATGGAATGGTTATAATTCATTATTGTCTTTAATTAGTTTTTGTAATTTTCATATTCGGGTTTGAATTGATCTTTTGCAAGATCAACTATTACAATATAGCCCTTCGAAAAATTCGTTCAAATTTTTCATTCTTGAAATTAAAAAAAAACTTTTTTATAGAAAACATTTATCTCAAACGAGTTAATCAAATAGAATAATTTCAAGCACGACCTTTCCTTTTTGAGAAATCAGAAACCAGAAATAATGATGAATTCGACAGCTCATTAAAATAAAGAATTTTCAAAATAGTTTGTTGAAATATGCACAGCTTTTGAGTGCATTAAAATTTGTATTGAAAAAATTAAATTATGTTCAAAATTTCTGTCTGACAATTTTATAACACGTCCCGTTTCATCAAAATGAATTATTTGTGGTATTATCTGTAACTTGTAAGCAAACTGTATTCATTCTGTTCAATTCCAATAATAAGATAGATCGGATCTTCTGGTTGATTTTAATCATATTCTAACATAGGTACCTAACAATACAAACTTTCTACAAATATCAATACATATTTTATTCAAGATCGTTTTTCAAATTAAAATTTCGATTTTTTTCTCAATAAAGTGGCTTGATTTCATAATTTCATATTCACTTCTCAGAATTTTTGTTTAAAAATAAATTCAGTAAGTCAAAATAATAGTTATAAAAAATTGAAAAAAATGAATACAGAACTTTTGAAAATAACTATAAATTATAATTGACTTGAAAAAGATAATTTATATCCAGCACAGTACAAATTATATCCTGATATGTTTATAGGACGGTGTGGTTTGGCGATGCTTTTGTCATGCGCAGGATGCGAAAAGCCTATTATGGACAAGTTTCTGTTCAACGTGTTGGACCGAGCTTGGCACGCCGACTGCGTACGCTGTTGCGATTGCAGAAACCCTCTTCAAGAAAAATGCTTCTCCAGGGAACACAAGCTTTTTTGCAGAAACGACTTTTTCAAGTAAGTCAATCTTTAAGATCTGTCTGTTTCGCTAATTTTGCATATTTATTTTCCTTTTGGCATGTAACGGCATGTAATAACAAACCTAAGGTCGTACTAAATACTTGTAGATATGAATATTTTTGATGATAGACGAGAGTAAACTCGTTCATCCAAAGTGGAGTAGAATCAGTTTTTTTATTGATAAAAAAGTTATGTACAAGCGTCGACGTTTCGAGTTGAAAAACAACTCATCTTCAGAACATTGAAATTCAAAATACTATGTGGAACATAGAGTCAAAAAACTTTTCTTTCGCTGTTCTTTCGCAGAGATATTTTTATTTTACTGAAGGTGCACACGGAATCTCCATACATGTAAGCTTTTTTTAGCATCCCTGGAAGAACTCAGACAAGAAGCGTAGGATGAATTTTCATGCTGAAAATGTTCAGCGGTCAAAGTGGCAACGTGTCTGCTTGCGAAAACTTATTACAGCAGAGTGAATTTGAATGTGCTGAAGATGAGTTGTTTTTCAACTCGAAACGTCGACACTTGTACATAACTTTTTTACCAATAAAAAAACGCTGCCAATTCATTGGCAGTTAGCTTCCTCTTTATATTTGTTGATTCTTATTAATGTATGTTTAAATTTTTTTTATTAAAAATTTATTGAAAACCAATACAATACAGCAGATACAACTAGTACAGGGTACATGGCAATAAATAAAAAAATATACATACATATAATTTATTTTCATTTTTGTTTCTTTCTTTATTATGCATTCTGTTGACAGTTTCAAAAACAAACAAAATCACTTTCAGTTGCCCATACTAATGTACGAATATTCGTAGAAAGTGCAGTCGCGTTCAATAGAGCAAAAGAATTTACGAAAATAATAGAAATTTCTGCTATTATGAACTTTGAAAAAAAAAATTATGTTAACCAAAAATTTATTCTAGTAAAAAATTATATCTTGATAATTACTAATATTTCATGTGCTCAGAAATTGATTTGATTTAAAGTGCGATAACATGGGCTACATAGCATCGAACTGATGGCATATGAACCTATATTAGATATACTCACAATATTGAGTACTATCGCACCAAATGATTTGTACAACAAATTCAGTTTTGAAAAAATGTATTTTGTTAACCGAAAATGTACTCTAGTGAAAAATTGCAGCTGTTCGTGCTTAAAAATTACCAATATTGAATGTGCTCAGAAATTCGTTTCATTTAAAGTGCGATAACTTGGGCTACACAGCATCAAACTGGTCGAATAAGGTCTCATTTTAAAGCTGCTGCTATAAGCTTTAAAATGATGCCTTGCAAGATAAAAAATTCCATTTCAGTGAAAAGTTATGGCTATTTGTGTTAGGGAACCCTATATTAAGTATATTCACAATATTTATGACATCTTGAGTACTAATGAACCGAATGATTTGTGCAACAAACTCGGTTCATAGTTTGTTATAAGCAAGATTTGTACCAAATTTCAGATCGATTGGACTAAAATTACTCTAGTTATCGTGAAAACTAAAAAGGACTATTTTTAGACAAAAATATATTTTTTTCGATAATTACGGGACCTAATGACTTGAAATTTTCAGGGCATTTTACTAATTATGTTACACAACTTCAGTTAAAATTTTGAAAAAATTCATTGAAAATTTTCCGAGATATAAAAATTTGTCTTTAATTAGGGGTTTTCGGCATATCTATTGATCAAAGGCCGCTAGAGAGACGGTTCTGATTTCAAATTAAAGTAGAGTGGATGTACTATAATATCCTGTAATAAAATATTACAACTTTCATACGCACCACCGAAAATAGTAGAAAAAATCATTTTTCAAATACTGAAAAAATCACATTTTTTCAAATTTAGAAAGATTAGCTGATTAGAATCATATAAATCTTTTTTTCCACCCTTCATTCGGTAAAAACAAACCGAATGAGCTATCGCCCGTCAAATTTTATCGTATAAAACTCGAGTTATTGACAACTATATACATACATACTACACACATACATACTACACACACACATACACACACACACACACACACACACACATTTGTCAAAAATGATGTATTTTGATTCCTAACACCTTAAAACATGTTTCTATAACAATTTTAAAGAAACTTTTTTTTTCAGTAAACCAAAGCTTCCTTATGAGGAAGCAAAAGTAATTCTACTCCACTTTGGATGAACGAGTTTACTCTCTTGTATCATCAAAATTAAATTATTTGGAGTATCTCGAGTGGAAAAAACGAAGAGATATGAATATTGTTGAAAATTATTTTCAATTGTACCTTAAATAGCGGGTTCGAAATAGATTAGGTAAACAAAACCAAAATATTGTCCATTCCAAAGACAAACATGAGCCAATCCTAATTGATTTTAAATTTTACTGTCCTTTGCTTATACTTACAAGGAGACAACCAAACATGCGGGAAGCCAATTTTGATGAAACTTTGGGAAAACATTCCTTATAGAAAATAAAAAGACGCGTCTTTTAGTTTTAGCTGATAGGCCCTTCGTTGGGACTTACGGGGCCTTATATCCAATACATTGAAAAATAAGGGCTCTCTTTAACTCGAATAACTTTTGAAGAAATGGGTCTACCACAATTTGGTGGTTACCAATAGAAATCTGAGATCACATCCTTCGGGATAAAAAAAATTGTTGAAAAAGATTGAACCGTTCAAAAGTTATACCGAAACGAAATTTAATTTAATATTAGGTCGATTTTCTCATGACAGAAGTTTACTAAGAATTTTATTCACAAAATTAAATACGCTGTTAGCTGCTCTGGCGGAATGCTTCATTGGAGGTAGCAGATAATTTTTGATTATTTATTTTTTAAGGTTAAGGAATTCGGAAATAAAACAAATTTACAGTATTTTGCGCATGACAATGATTCACATACCTCACACCTAAAAAGATGGGTTGTTTTGAAGTGAAATAACTCAGGCTAATGACCAAATTTTGCGCGCAACAGCTCATTTTAAAGCTGCTTTCATAAGCTTTAAAATGAGTCCTTACACGTTAAAAAATTCAATATACATCCAAAGTTACAACGGTATACACCTAAAAACCCTTAAAATATACATGAGTCTGAAGAACGCATCGTTGGAAATTCAACGAAATCAAAGCCGTCACTTATTGCAGCTTTTATAGTTGGAAAAGGTCACTATTACCGTGAGGAACGTCCGAGAAAAGTTTGAGCCTTCGGAACGAAAAACTTCTCCTATAAATAAAGAAATTAAGTCGTCATGACTGAATTTTTCCGCGAAAGTCGAGATAATAACATTGAAACCGTACTTTCCGACGGTTTTTTTACCATAATTAGATACTCGGACGTATAATGAGCTTTCATGTAAAGTTTCGTCCCTCGGAACAGATGGTTTCCCTTGTTCCAGACGAATAATGCTGAAAAAAATATTCAGAATACTGTCATCTGTGCAAATAAAACTGATGCGTGCTTCATTTTTTTTATTCCTTTTATAACCTGAATTTACTTGATCATAGTTTTTTTTCAATTTTCAAATAAATTTAGGTTATTAAAGGAACAAAAAAAATATGAAGCACGCATCGTGTTATATGCATAGATGACAGTTTTCTGAATATTTTTTTCAGCATTATTCGTCTGGAACAAGGGAAACCATCTGTTCCGAGGGACGAAACTTTACATGAAAGCTCATTATACGTCCGAGTATCTAATTATGGTAAAAAAACCGTCGGAAAGTACGGTTTCAATGTTATTATCTCGACTTTCGCGGAAAAATTCAGTCATGACGACTTAATTTCTTTATTTATAAGAGAATTTTTTCGTTCCGAAGGCTCAAACTTTTCTCGGACGTTCCTCACGATAATAGTGACCTTTCCCAGCTATAAAAGCAGCAATAAGTGACGGCTTTGATTTCGTTGAATTTCCAACGATGCATTCTTCAGACTCATAAATATATATATATTTTTTCATTTTTGAAAAATGGCTATATAATTTTTTCTCTTCGATAAATCTACTTCAAAATCATTTCCCACCTATCTTGACGGATTTCACGACATATGAACAAAGATTCATAGGAATCCATCAAGTAGAAAAGTACCAGTTGACAGTAAATTCACACACGTACACACATACGGATTCCATAAAAAAACGACTTTGCAGGCTTCCCATAATTTCTGCTGCAAAATATATCATAAAATTCTGCAATGATGAAGCGCAGATAGTTTAGCTCTTTCAAAAAAAAAAACCAATTCCGAAGCGTGAAATATCAAAACAAAAAAATTGTAGCGAAAAAACGAAACATTTGAAAAAAAAAAGCGAAGACAAAGCTTCCTCTCCAAGGAGGCAAAATGGCATAACTTTTGAACGGTTCAATTTTTTTAACACATTTTTTTTTCAACCGGAAGGATTTGATCTCTTTGAGAGCTTTCTATTGGTAACCTTCAAATTGTGGTAGACTCATGTCTTGAAAAGTTATTCAAGGTTAAAGAGAGCCCTTATATTTCAGTGTATTGGATATAAAGCCCCGTAAGTCCCAAAAAAAGACTATGAGCTAAAACTGAAAGATACGTATCTCTTCATTTTCTATAAGGAATGTTTTCTCAAAGTTTCATCAAAATCTGTTTCCCGCACGATTGGTGGTCTTCTTGTTAGTGTCCAAGCTTTAATCCATTACTCAATTGTGCTTCGACTTGTTTAGAATGTAGTGACCATACTTTTAAAACACCCCACATGATTAAAAAAGCATGGTGAAAATTCTAGCTCATCTTCGACCTCTGGCTATTTTACGAAAGAAAAATCGTACACAAATTTGGAAAAAAGCATTTTGAAGCTCTTTTCAAATTATTTTGGAAACACTCATCGAAAAATATTTTTGCTATAGTTGAAATGCTTCTACGTGCGCTAAAATTTATGGAAAAATATTTTTCTATGAGTGTTTCTGAAATAGTTTGAAAAGAGCTTCAAAATTCTTTTTTCCTAATTTGTGTACGATTTTTTTTTCGTAAAATGGCCAGAGGTCAAAGATGAGCAAGAATTTTCACGTGATTTGTCAATCATGTGGGGTGTCTTGAAATTATGACCACTACTGTACAACGCCTCTTGAGCATAATCTGCACCTAAAATTTACCTGTCGAATATTAAAAGAACCTTATAAACGAAATTTAAAAAAGCACATTTTTAGAGTGTCCCATCAACTAGATATGAATGTTATCGTGAATATAACTTTTCATGTTGGCTTTTCTGGTTATGCGTTTGAAATTTTTCTGAGTTTTCAAAATACTTTCCCAGGTATAATGACGTCAGAATTGATGATGTGCTATTCAAACATCGTGAGTGGCATTTTTTCAAACTTATGTTCCTCGAATTTTATATTTTTGAAACTTTCTTTATCCGTTGCTTAAAAATATAGCATTTATTTTTTATCAACTTTGGAAGATGGTTTCGCTTCCTTTCATCGCTATAATACGAAGCTACGGTGCAGAATTGATGTGTCTTGCAATATAAAAAAAATTATGATCGAATAATCCCGCACTGCGTTGACGTGACTACTAAAAATAAATCCTATTTTCAGAGCGCAATAACATCCGATGACTCTAAACACCTATAAGTGTTAGAATGTATGCGACTTATACACCGCGCTCTTTTTATAGCGCAACTCCATTGCGTCTTTTCGTCGCTCGCCGCTTGGCGCTGAGCGGCTGAGGCCTTATTGTTATCTCGGACATGCACTTTGGGGCGCTGCGCAGTACGTTGTGCGCCGATAGTGGCCGTCGTTAGACCAAAAAATTGATTTGGGGACGTTCACCAATCGGCGCACAACGTACTGCGCAGCGCCCCAAAGCGCATGTCCGAGATAACAATAAGGCCTCTGCGTCGCCACCGTTTACTTCGTTCTCAGCTCCCGACTGAGCCGGACGCTCTCGTCGTCACTTTGCAGTGATAAAAATCTTTTACCTAACAATTTGAGTTTGTTCATTCACAAATTCTGACACTAAGTAATAAGTAGTTTACACTTCTAAAAACAATAACTAAAAAGTCTTATTTCAACTTGCGCTCAGTAAATTGAAAATCAGCTGATTTATATTACAAACTCATAAAATTCAGAAAGAAACACAATATCTTTGTTCATTGAGTTTCTAATGAGTATATTTTAGCATTTTAAAAAAATGATTAATATTATAATTTATTATTCTACGATGCTTAGATTTTTTCAAGCTACTTCGTTACTAAACTTAAG
This sequence comes from Galeopsomyia nigrocyanea, assembly GCA_035047105.1. Taxonomy (NCBI): domain Eukaryota; kingdom Metazoa; phylum Arthropoda; class Insecta; order Hymenoptera; family Eulophidae; genus Galeopsomyia; species Galeopsomyia nigrocyanea. The sequence goes on from JAWWMK010034781.1 coordinate 8,104, forward strand.
ACAAGCTATTTTCGTTAAATTTATGAAAATAGCATGTAACGATTAAAAAAATTAGACTGAATGGACGCGGCTTCTTACAAATCGGTGATCGAAAGATGTGAGTTCTCTCCTTGAGAATTGAACTTCAATATTACACCACTGACATGACTTGTGGTATCCACTCGTATTATAAAAATAGACGAAGTGAAGTCAGTTAGTATCGAATTTGTTCATATCGAAATTTGAAATTGTATAGAACGTTTAAAATTGAATTATTGCAATCAGCAATCTGCGCGCCACGCGCGCCTTAGTTAGTGCCTATATAAAATCTTGAGTTTCAAAAAATGTAATTATTCTCCACTTCGTTACAAAAAATTTTACTTATTTTAAGAATTTCTTTTGACGAATGCAGCAATATTTAAGAAACATTTTTTGTAGTGTTATACCAGCTTATTAATTTAAGGTTACCGAAGAAAATGATTACTGATTTCTAAAAGTACTATCTATAAAATCCAGGGTACTATACAATGGCACTCTAATAATTTTGTGATGCCTTCCGCGTAGAAAAAAATCTATGGGTAAAGTCTTGGAAATTTTTTTTTACAAAATCATGGATGATTCGTTGAAAATTCATGGGATAATCCTGGTATAACGTTAGGAGCGAGGATTATTCCATGAAATGTAAATTCGGCAAAATTACAGTTTGCTAGCAAAAATCATGGGAAAAACGTTGCAAACTTTTTTCAATGTTTTTGCAATGATTTTTTTGTAGTCCTCTATTTCCGTTTACTTGAAAAGAATCATTGGAAAATCATTGCAAAATTTTTTCCAATAAATTATCAATGATTATCGCTATCTATACTACATTTTTTCTGCATTAAATTTGTTAGTGACCATGGGTAAATAGTTGGAAATTTTTTCCAATAGCTTTGCAAGATACGGTTCTGGATGATTTGAAATAATTTTTATGGTAAAATCATGGGAAAACGATCGGCAATTTTTTCCTATAATTTTCCAATATTCGTCACAGTGCATTCGATATGATTTTTTCATGATTTTCCTATATATTTTCGATTGATTTTTCGTTTCTATGTAACAAACGAGATTATTGTATAATTTTCTTTTAATATTTATTTATTTGCGAATCATCTTTCAAATTACAATGTAATACATAACAACGTGCAAGTAGTTAATTTGCGAATTATAACGTTATCCTTTTATCAAATCGCAATCAATGATAGGCGTAGACATATTCATTCATCCTCAACTAGATTAATAGGTTCAGCAACATAAAAATGTTCATTGACAGTAATGTGAAAGCAGACGCATGTTAAATCGTGAACGTCAATAACATCAATTACATCTAATTCAACACATTCATACATGTACGATTCTTGAACATTGCAATTAGGATATGACAATACATTACTCGATACTCTGAATCGTCGAACAACCGCATAAAAACTTCCTTCGCAAGAATAAAATTTTCTGCAATTACATTCACTTGTTCTAACATAATACTGAATAAAGCCATAATAAAAATTATTACCAATACGGTACTTTGCGCATTTTGAAGAATTTACTTTTTGTCGTGTGTATTGTTCACTAGTGTATAAATAACTGTCTTTCATGAATCTTAAGAACTTAAAACAATTTTTCCCATCACTAATGCCTTGCAACTCTTCTTTCGTATTTAATTCGGTATCTTTTTTGCAAGTGCCAATAACATAGATATTATTTTCGATTTCGAAACTTTTGTATTGTTGTTTTGTAGAGGTAAGATTTTTGCAAAAATAATAAACTTCTGACTCTTCGGTCAGTAAGTTTTGCAAGTTGAATGTTTCCATTAACATAAATAATGATGAATAAATTTGTAATTGAGCTGAATTACTACTATGAACAAATTTTTTCAGTTTTCCATTAATGTTTTCAAGAGGAAAACACGATGTTGTAAATAAAGGCCCAAGGTGCCTAACTACTTCAGCTAAATGTTCCAGCAAGTAAACGTTGGAACTCATGTTATCTTTACCATAATAAATCTGAAACTTTCTCACGTACTCTTTCAAAATATTCATAGCATCACCAACATTACCGTCGGAAACCGACGACTTGTATAAAAGATATAAACCTAATACCAACATTTGATGGTCCTCATAATATTTGTATACCATTTTGTCTTTCAATATAAGTAGAGAATAAAAAAAAAGACAGCACTTCAACTCATTACTTTTCCAATAACTGAGATGTTTGTCGATAGTACGAGGTCGTCTTTGTACTAATGATGGGGGCGTGATAGCGCATAGGCGAGCATTAATAATTGGAATGTACTGCTTCAACGAAAATAATTCTTTGCCAAACTGCTTACTAAACCATAACTTCAATAATTGATTCATTATACCATTGAAACCAAGATGCATCAAATCTATTCCAGTCGATCTCATCGGCCGATGCACAAGCAGTGATAAAACCGATCTCCTTTTTATCGCGTACCTTGGCTTGTTTGTTCTTACAGCTTCACTTGCATAAGCACGCGTCTGTTCGTCCGTTCGCAAAACCGTATGCCTACTGTAAGGGTATACCCAGCGATTATTTATTCTCACTCCTCGAGACAAACATTTCAAACACCCATAATTGCCGTTATATTGAGTCATATTTAAAAACGCTGCTCTAGCAGGCGCATCACCAGTTCCGGACATAACTATTCCTCGCACTTTTCTATCTGGCCCTAAACCGACGTCGACTCCCTTATAAACTTTAGCTAACTCATCACGAATAGGCAAAAGAAAAATTTGTGCTACTGGTTTGTTTTCTCCGAACCATAAGCCTGCCAAAATCAAATTTTCAGGTTTGTATCTTTCTGAGTAAGGCAAATTATTAATGGTTAAATAGAATGGCCATATGCTAAAATTGGACGATTTGAAAATTGCGATTCCGTCAGTGTACCAAGATAAAGATAAATTACTTTTATCATGCAATATTTCATTTTCCTGAGATAGTTCTTTATAAATTCTACCGTCTTGAATGTCTTCGTAATTATTGATATTCTGTTTTGTACGATTCGTACTGTAGTTTAATTTTTGCCGAAAGTCATCTCTGGAATAAAGTTTATTAAGTTGGTCTGTGACTGATATTGTGATAAAATAATTATTTTTTCAAGGAACTTTGTTGCAATGATGGCAAGCTGTCTTTTCATCAGTCAAACGTATTAAGTAAGTATCACAATAAGTTTCGCGTGATTGGAGTCGACATCGATTTAAAGTATTGTTTGAATTTGTAAAGAGTTTTCAAGCATCGGTTTGGTCGTGGACAGTGCTTTTCTATCAAAGTTAATAAGTCATCTAAACATGCGCCTGTTAACGAATAACGAACTACAAATAGAAAAATAGAGACTACGCTTTCCAAAACGTTGATACGCGCTCCGTCGTAAAGCGGTATATTGTTCTCCAGATTTTCATCATCGTCCGAGGATTGATTTTTTTCGTCACTTGAATCAAGCTCAGAATCGCCAAAGTAGGAATTGTCATCGTTTTCGTCATTTTCTCGCCATAGTTGGTCAGGTTGATAAACTGCACGTTAAAAATATATTTATTGAAATGTGCATTGTAACGGCAATAAAGTTTCCGAAACATATGATTGAAAACAAAAATTTGTTTTTAGGTTAAAATGTATCAAATAAAATATGTTCGGAATTATATTCAATAACAAGACTGCAATGATGATTAAAAAATATGTTTCATATAATGTAACTCTTGTCAACAATGTGCGAGAGTCTTTCTCCACGTATACGCACAGTACGCGAGCCTCGCATCAGTCGCGCGCCGCTCGCGTGGAGAGCGGCCTAAAAAAATATCAATGACTTTGATTAATATGATGATCTTCGTTGTCTGGGTCACTGTCGGAAGTAACACTGTAGTCATCCGCTGAACTGGTATCACGGCCAAGACTGCTACCATTAGCTCTGGAGCTCGCACTGCTCGCGCTGCTGCTTACAGTTGACGCGGCCTCATCGAACCCAAGCAGTTCCACGTTTTCGATATCCGACTCGCTCTAAATAAATATTATTGAAAAATGAATATATTATTAAGTGAATTAATAATTAACTATATGTTAAAAGAATTATATTAAATGAATATATATTATAAAATGAATATAAATATAATGAAAAATATTCGATTATTATTGAAAAATGAAACATAAGCATCTAAAGATAGTTATTTGAAAATTCATTTAGCGAAATACATTGTGTTCATAACGACATCATATAATCTAAAGCAGAAAACATTTTTACGTATTTTTACTCACAGACGATAAATTTGAAGAATCGCCTCCAAATTCATGATCAGTAGCTGCATTTCTATTTCTTGATTTTAATATCAGATTTTGAGTGGTGCGATAAGAGCCTAAAAAACTATTTGTTCGTCTTCTAGGCATCTTTTTAAAGTTTAATTGAAAACATTTTGCAGCAGAAAATAGGGTTAGGCGGGGGTTAGGTGTTGTTTACGTCCGTTGCCAAGAAAATCGTCGCGCTAGTCGATCGCTATGCGCTCGATATCCAGCTCTGTTCGTTTGATTGAGTCGATATAAGTTCCTTTGTTTTGGCGGAATTCGATCCTTTATTTACGACGATTTTTTACCCTTCTTGAAAAATTTATTGAGAATTATTAGCGAGAATAAATTTTTTTTAAATGCATAAAGTATATTATTTAACCAAATAATTATTACATACAACAATAATTACTGAAACGAGCAAACTAACGGATCGAGTGCGGATCGAGTAAGCCGAGTGAATCTGACACTGGATCGCGCTATAATCGAACGCATTCAATGTTTACATAGATGGAAATATTTTTAACAACTGATTTTCCAACCTACATAGTGAAAGTTGCAGCCTTTTTTTATCGAGGTAATACTTGATCTTTATCATGCATGTACTTGTGTTTTATCCGCAAAGTAAAGATTACTCAATTATAAGAGATACCGA
>JAWWMK010034792.1:0-13063 GCA_035047105.1 Galeopsomyia nigrocyanea
TTATTATAATTGATCAATCTACAAAGTTTCAGATTTTTCTGTTCGTTAATTCTTTTGGGTGAGCAACTCCCTTAAAAGAGAGAGAGAGAGAGGCTGTGCACGCTCATGGCTATTGCTGCTTATAGCTCTCTGCGCTAAGTACATGAAAATCGTTTCCGCGCGCGAAACGCCTCTGCTAACGGCTTTTGTTCAATGCGTTTATATTGCCTTGCCTATACTTCAAATCAGCTGAATACCTACACTGAGAAAAAAATCCTCTTGTAAAAAGAGAATTCCTTTTGTTACGAGAAAATTTTCTTCTTAAAGTAGCCCCAAAAGGAATTCCTCTTGTAACAAGAGGACATCTTCTTGTAACTAAAGGATTTGATTTTATTACAAGAGAATTTTTTGAAGATTGCTGCCCTCTCTTCATAAGAAGACCATTTTTTTCACTGTATGTACACGAAAGTTTAGCTTTTAAAAGTTCGTGAGCAGTTCACAGGCCAATTGAAGAAAATGTGCACCTCTGAAGTTAATATGACTCATCCGTACTTCACGCTGGCAAGAGAAACAAAAGCTCTCGCCTCAATTTTTTTCGGGTATGATTCGCCGAGGGCGCGCGCAGAGCGAGAGAGGACATTGACCTCTCTCGCGCGAGCCGCAAACACACGAAGCACAAGCAATCGTTGCTGCTCGAGCCTCGAGCGCGCGATTACGCGCTTTTGTCGTACATACATACGCGTGGCTGCTATAACGGGATCTGGAGTAAAAGAGAGCGTATATTCGCGTATCTCTTTGTCCTTGTAACCGCTGCCCGAAAACAGCCTCAAAAAAATTAAATAGCGAGCTGCAACTGAGGCACATGTTTCGATTCGTAATTTTTTTTTTCAAGTCTTAACGGTGCCATTACTGTGTCTCCCGGCGTTTTGCTCGGCAACGCTGGTCGAGGCGAACTTTCTCGATTGATTTTCGCGCAGTTCCTGCGCGCGTTGCCCGGCATGCGCGTATATATGTATGTATATCTACCTGTCAATTTATACTGCAACGGGGCAGTGCCGAGAGATATTGATTTTTCGTCGTTTATGAACATTCCCACGGGAGCTGCGTCGAGTTGTATATATGTACGTTGTCTGTTGATTTCTGACTTGTGCTTCGATCGCTTCGGTTAATATGATGGGTTTTTTTTTTCAAATGATAAGTGTTTATACTATTGTATTTTTTTCTACTCGCAAATGGAAGCGAAACGCCCTGGTAGTCGAGAAAATGTACCTATCCTACAGCAAATAAGTAGGGAAAAATAACAATGGTTTCGCAAACGTAAAACCAGGACTTTTCCGCAAGGTCGGACAATTGCCAGAGAGTGCTGATGTCTCGATGGGATACCGCGTGAATATATAAGCCTCTGAGCGTTTTAAATATATATATAGGTATAGCATGCCTGGGTCTATATGTACTTCTATATAACCACCCATTTCTACGTGATCTCGAAAGAGGAAAAAGCGAAATAGACAAAAAAAATGACTTTGCGGTCGCTTTTTTTCCCTTTCTCGATCAGTTCCGAATCGCGAAATAAAGGATCGTATTGCCACTGGTCGCACTCGTTCTTCGCTTTCTCTCTCTCTCTCTCTCTCTCTCTCTCTCTCTCTCTCTCTCTCTCTCTCTTATTGCGATCTCTCTGATTTCATTCTTTCTAAAGTATTCTACGTGTGCTCTATCGAAACCACTAACCAGCCTCGTTTTTTCATCATTTTTTTTCGATCCATTGAAAGGCAATTCAGTATAGCTGTCATTCTATTTTATCTTTAAAACCCATATAAATATAAAAGCAATTTAATAGTGTTCAATTTATAAATTATTGTTAGTACATAAAAGTGAATTGAAACATTATACAAAATAACGTTTATCGAAATTAGAAAATACATGAAAATATACATGAACAAATCTTCTCCCAGTTTTATGAAAAAAAAATTGCTGAATTGTAGATTTAAAATGTATAAAATGAAAAATGTTGAGGATCGTCTAAAACTCTTCGAAGCTATGTCAAGTTCTATAGCGTCTTTTAAAATAGTGTCTTCTTTCTGAGATACTCCGACATACTCCTTGTAATTAGAAATTTTTTTTTTTAATTTCCTAAAAAAAGCTATTTTCCAATATTATCAAACAGTAAATTTCGATGTTGGTGTAGGAACTATTTCGTAAATTCTCTAGAAATCATGAAAGATCCTTTTCAATGCGATTTCTACTTGTTACAAATCCAAATCCCTTATAGTTGCAATTTAAATACACAAAAATATACTCTACAATGAGTTTCAAATCTCTTATCTACATATATACTTATATGTAGAGGTCAGTCATGACTCATTACTTCCGCTGTGTACACTGTTGAGAGGGACTCCCTTAGTATAGTCTCCATGGTCCTGAGTCTGTCACGACGCCATGACGCCATTCCATTCGCGAATCGGGATTCTATAATAGAAACGATTAGATTATAAGTACAGCGCCACTTGGTTGCGTCTTGGTTGCAGTTTATAGGTTAGTTACGATTATACCATAATAATAACAAATCTATCTTAATCGTTATTCAGAGATGTCTCTGTTTTATCAAATAATATATTTTTAGGAGCTTATAATTTTAAAAAGTAAAAAGTGTATTAGAAAGTGTAGGATCGCAAACGTAGATAAACAAAAACAACATGAGCGAAGTTGTGTACGACAAGAATTTTTCAAGTAGCGTCAACACTCCCTGGCTAAAAAGGGTATATGTGAGAACTCTTGTGAGATGCAATGCGCCCTTATTGGCCCGTTTCTCATATTAGATCTCACAAACGATCTCACAAAGCTCGGCCGGTATATAGTGGTGTTTGTAAGATTTATTAAAAGAACTCTTCAAAATATGTTGAACATTTTTTCATTCATTATAAAAAATTTCAAAACAATTATGAAAAAATTAAATTTTTTGAATTCAAACAATTTTTTTTTAATCGTTATAAGTAATTTTGATTCAGTAAAAATTTGTCTGGTTAAAATAAAAATGTTCAATTTTTTCATAATTGTTTAAAAAATCTTCATAATTAATGAAAACAAAAATATAATATATATTTTTCAGAGTTCTCATAATAGATCTCACAAAGGTTGCTCGATACTGACCGAGCTTTGTGAGATCGTTTGTGAGATCTAATATGAGAAGGGGGCCAATAAGGGCGCATTACATCTCACAAGAGTTCTCATATACCCATTTTAGCCAGGGCTGTCAATTGCGAATGCTCCTGCGTGCTTTATCAGTTGTCTAAAGAGGAATGCAGTTTAGTTTTCGATGTCCAATCGTCTATTAACCTGGAACAAAAGCCTGAAGAAGCATTGAAGGTGCATGTTGCTTTTTCGAAGCTAACTAATGTTAGCCAAAGTGATACTAGCGAGTTCTATCGACGCACATGCAGCCTTGTTTTATTTTTCGATAATAATCTGCACGAGGTTTCGCAGAATTACACTTATGAAGTACATTTGAATCTTTTTATATGCAACGATTTGCATTATTATCACGTGAACTGCTACACTCGTAGAAAAGTGAGAGTGAGTAATACGATGACGTTCCATGCACCACAACTCTATATAAGTAAACTGTTATCTTTAAAAAATACAACTGACAATCCAGCGAATTCTATTATACATATTTGCTGCGACGTGCATCGTTTTGACAAACTAGGCTGGATTAAGAATATCCATGCGTCCAGTCGCGACGACGTCGGCACAATGCTTTTGAAAAAAATGACTTACAGTGATGTTTCCTTGGTTGTTGGCAATAAGATTTTTTCTGCTCACAAATTCATTTTATCCAAAAGAAGCGCTGTGTTCAAAGCTATGTTCGCTCACGACATGACGGAAAATCAAAGTGGACTTGTCAAAATAGACAATTTTGATGCTAACGTTATTGATGAAATGTTGACGTATATTTACAAAGGAGAATCCAAAAATATATCGCAAATGCCAATAGACTTGTTCAAGGTCGCTCACATGTACGAATTGAGCGAATTGAAGGATATCTGCGAAGAGTATTTGTTGTTCAACATTGACGATAAGAACGTCCTCGATCTATTACAATTATCAAATCTGTACAGCTTGAAAGATATGAAAAAATGTGCTTCTAAATTCATAGATCTTCATATAGAAGAAATGGTCAAACAAAAGCGTTTTTTGCAATTTCTTTGGACTAATTTAAAAGTCGATCGTGTGGCGTACACTCTGAATCTGTGTGTAGACTATCACCTGGCAGGTTTGCAACAAAAAGTTTTCAAATTTATCAAGGATAACAAGAAAATTCGAGATAATAAAGAATTTCTCGATCTGTTCGTTTCTCATCCAATGCTGATGCAGGATTTGTTTAAATATATGTCGCTGTAGACGTTCCTTTCATATCACTAATTTACCTTATTCAATTTTACACTTTTATATTCGATTTTTGTAACTACATTTATCATTTCTAGATAATAATTATTCATGTATTTATGTAATATGAAGTCTAACTACAGTTATATAACGTCAATAAAAAATATATTTTTCAACTCATAAAAAATTGTTTGTTTATTCGGTTCTAATTCAACTGATAATAAAAAAAATTGGTGTAATAACGTTGATATTTTTTATGGTTTAAGCATGATTTTAGGGCTAATTTGACGACGTTCACAACAAATCACATTTAAACAGAAATATAGAAATGAATTTAAAAAAAAAACAACGATAAAATCTGTTTGAAAAAAAAATAAAAGACGTAGCGTACGCCACGTTGACTTCGTCGCCAACTGTCATACGTTAAAAATCGTACAATTACACATTCCCTCTGAAGATTGGAATGCAGCATCGAAATAACGATAATGATACGCGTCGTTCGTACGTATAATATGTGCACAGTATCGAAGATACATGTGCGAATTGCCATCGGTATGCGCGCGACGTTGACGACGATGCCAGCACCAACGGCCCTCTTCACCTCGCCGTCAAGCTTGCAAACAATAACTTCTTGTCTTACATGCTCGCTTTGCTGCTGCACGCGTGCGTATACTGGAAAACAACGCGACAGCTTGTCGCCTCCTTTTTTTTCTCATTTATTTCGTTGTCTCTTTTTTGCCTCTCTTCATTGTGCATTCAGAGACTGCGAACGTTGAAAATCGAACGAATTATTGAGAGTATAGTTCTGAAGGAAAACATATTGATAACATCTGGAAAAAAAATTGACTATTAGATGTTAACGATGAAATTATGTTTCATAGGTGAATTTGAAAATGACATTTTTATCTCATTTCATTTAAATATTGTTGTTTTGAATCCATTATTTTTTGATAATCCTATCACAAAACATTTCGTGATATCTATTTGGTATTTCTGAGTACCCCCGGAATTTATAAATTAGACGTTCAAACCTCTTTCTTCTTTTAATTTGACGGTTTGCACCTCTTCACTCGTTTCCCAGCTGATATCGCTAAATAGATATTTGATGAAATCTATTTAGTATTTCTGGATACCCTGGAATTTATAAATTAGACATTCAATTCTCTTTCTTCTCTTAATTTGGCGCTTTGCACCTCTTCACTCGTTTCCCAACTGATATTGCTAAATATATATATATCGGATGAAATCTATTCAGTATTTCTAGATACCCCGGAATTTGTAAATTAGATGTTCCACTTTCTTTCTCTTCTTAATTTGATGCTTTACACCTCTTGACGGGTTTCCCAGCTTATACAATTGTTTATCACGTATACGAATTGCCTATATCGTTCGTCAGTCGCAATATTACATCGTTCCGATGTCGCTGGAAATTGCGCCGGAGAAAAGCTCGCTTTTTCTTTTCCGCATTCAGCGCAGCTTAACACTTCGATGAGAGCGCAAGAATTAGTTGCTCACTACCTTCTCCCCGCGCGCTCATTCTTTATTTCTCCCCCTTAGCTTCTTCTTCTTCTTCTTCTTTTGGCCTTCTTATTCTCCTTTCGACGCCGTCAATTTAGCGTAAATGACGACATTGGCCCTCGCCAACCATCCCGACATTATTTTACCAAGTTTGCCTTTTCCCTTGCCTGCGTTGCGAATAATTTTTCGCTACCCCCATTTGTTTTTTATCACTTCTACGGGATATACGAAAAACTACTATGTATCTAAGTTGAAGTTATTGGCATTACAGTCGATATATATTCTAAAGTTATTGAAACTTAGTTTGACATTTGCAAATAGATATTCTACTCGCGAGAAAAGTTTAACTAAAAAAAATTACGGTGAACTATATAGCTCGTAGACGACTAAATTCTCATCAATCAACGTTTAGCGCGCGATAAGTATCAAACGTCCGCACTCCTTAAGATCTAATTTATCTTCGTTACTTTGTAATTAATACGTGAGGAGCTAATGACGTGTAATATATAGTAGAGTGAAGAAGTGTCTTTTGTCAAGGATGAAAATTAGTATAAATTGAAGTTTTACCGGTGAGTCATGAAGAAAAAAAATATCAAGAAATCGTCGGTGTTAGCGCGGTCGAAATCAGGGGAAACGGATAATATAACTTCGCCTCGGCTGCCTACTATATGCGCGATTGAGGGTTCTCAGTTTTGTGTTCGCACGATATATGCGGGTATACTACACACATACTCTGCTGCTTGAATGGGGATGAACCTTTCCTAAAGTACACAGACACGCGTACACTGAATGTAAATGCATAATTGACTTTCCCCATTCACGTCCTATAAATGGAAAATCACCACTCGACGTTGACATATGTGACTTTCGTTCTCGTTATTGAGGTATTCATTTGGAAATTTGGATACTTAATCTTAATGTTAGCTTTTATCGTGCTATTAGTCGATTTTTATTACACATTAAGCGTGACTATCAAACGAGTATACTGTTATTTTATTTTCGAATCGTACAAAAATCTTATACAGATCGTTTAATTAGTTTCGTTAACAATACTCCATACATTCGAGTAAAGAATAAAAAATTGCACGCGTACGTGACTGACTAGCTAGACCCCACGTGTCTTTTTTCTATATGTCGAAAGTAGTAAACGCTAGCAAAAAACGTAAAAAGGGCAAACGAAATATAGAAGAAGAAAGAGTATAAAAATAGTGAAGGACCGACAGCAGCAGCATCAAAAAAAAAAGGAAGAGTATCTTTTGGAAAGTCAGATCAGAAGGTATTTTTTCGTTGAAAGGCTTGGCAATATATATACACCTAACGCTCGTTTGCTCTCCTTACATGGGTGGCGTGCACATGTATACGAGCGATATAACGTGCTCGTGTGCGCGTGTACGAATTGACCATAGGGGGGGGGGGGGGGGGCCCCCACCAAAACCCCCCCCCCCCCCCCCCCCCCCCCCCCCCCCCCCGCCAGCAAACTCCATGAGGGTTATGGGGGCACACAGACATATACACACTGTTGAGCGTCGACTGGTGGCAGCTGTTCTGGCAAACGACCCTTCCGTCGCCTACACTGCTCCCCCGCTCACTCGCTCTCTCTCGTTTTAGCTCGTGGCGCGACTCTCCCTGGAAATACGAGTATTACGCGTGCCCACTTCGCCTCGCTCCTTTTACCCATAAACTATATACATGTACGTATACGTATATGTACTTCCGTAAAGAAATTATTCGCTCGTTTTCGACGTGGATTATCGACGGACTACTTGCACACATATACACGTTCTCGCGTACACTTTGCACTTCGCCAAGTTATATACCAGGGATAATGATCGCGTCGTTAGCCGCGAGCTTTAGATATGGATCAAGTTTACCTCGCTAGTTTAAGGCTTTCGCAGCTAGTTTTCACCTTAGCTTGTATTATGTTACGATAGAATGGGTTCGTAGTTTTCAGAATATAATTTTTACAGCGAGTAAATATTTTTCGACTAGCGCTTTTTTTTATAACGAATCAATTTAAAACGCGGTACCACCAAATTAAACGCACCAGTCCAAATTTACCGAACAATCCAATGTAATGTATGTACATACATATAGTCGAAAGCTCTGTCGTACACGGACTTTTGGAGCTCGAAAGAAAAATAAAAGAAGGCACGTACGCAAGCAATGTTTTCGATTACATAAAGCACTCTCACGTGTTATAATTGTGAATTTGTTATTACAAGCTAACACAGAATTTCCACGTGTGTGTGTGTAGTGCACACGTATATAAAATCAATATGTACACGCGAAAGAAGCAACGTTCGGCGATTTCCGCGCGGGGATTTATACTCCGCTGGCTGCTGGTATAAATTACAAGCCGTAAAAAATTGTTATCGACGTGGGCCCGCGCCGCCACATCTGGAAGGCAAATAAACGTGGGCTTTCCATAACTCACTTGTCTCTCTCTCTCTCTCTCTCTCTCGGCGCCCGGATATATGAATTCAAGAGTTTCCATTCGTTACCGCAACGAGCAACACCAGCACCCACGAGAAAGAGAGAGAGATGGGGCTTTGCTTTTCTTTCCTATTATTGGGATATCGCCCCATCTGCCCACCATACAGCAGCGGCATTCCCTATTTTTCACTTTATTATTTCATTTACGGCCGCGTATAGCAAAAGCAAATCCCCGTATGTATCGGAAGTTTCTTCCTTCCGCTGCGCTATCTGGAGAGAAAAACACGCGGATTTCCTTTGTGATTTCCTTTTTTCACTCTCGAAACACTAAGGAAATTGGAAATATTTGAGAGAAAAACGTTTTTTGAAAAAAAAAAGCTCGACAGTAGAGTTTGATAACACGTTTGGCAACATCATAATTGGATGTATAGCCGGGAGAATATTCCACCCACGGCGTTTGTAATCGCAATCGCAATCCGCCCCGGGGACGGCTTAATTATCTGTTTTTGCCCGCACTGGTCAAAACACAAACTAGCCCCGCAGTACGTGTGTGTATATATATTCGACAATTAAAAAAAAACTCATCACGAGCTGTATGGGCGTATACCAATTTAGAGGGGGTAAATTCGAGGGTTCGCTCATTATCAATTTTGATCAAATTAGTTGTCGAGAAGTATAGTGTACAAACATAAAATACGCGCAAACTCGCGGGGACACGTAAGGGTCAAGGAATGTAGCAGTCAATTAACATAATTAAGCGCTATTAATTAAGACGAGAGAAAGACAGTTTAAAGCCAGATGCTGCTGTTGTGTGTTTGTTTCTGTCGTCGTGCGAAAGTAATTAGCTTGCGCGGCCGATGCGACTTATATACTCATCGCTCTCGTATATATCGCGCCGACCGGACTGTCTTTCTCTCTTTTTTTTTACGACGCTTTTCAATAGCCATCTGCCACTCAGGCTCTCGCAAGCTTAGTTAGTTTAAATCAAGCCGTTCTCTCGCTCTCTCTCTCGAGTATGTGTGTGCGGTGCTGGCTCTCGTGGGAACTTTGCGATAAATAAAATCGCTCTCTTTTACTTTATTCTTGGCAATTCTATGGGACGTTGAGGCTGAAAATACATATTACGCTGTTCCGAGAACTCGCTTATACACTCTCAATGAAATCTCGCGAGTTTTCTGTTACGCGACTCTGATGAACCAATTTGATTCAATTCTATGCTATGTACCAATGTTTTTTTATTTCGCTTTCTGTTTTTTGAAACCAATAAAGTATTATCTGTCCAAATTGTGTACACTTTGTTGTCAGTCCAAAATGTTTTAGTACTCCGTGTTCTTACATGGAATTAATCTAATCCCCTCTTGGGAACACGTCTAATAATAAACAAGGTCGCATCTCTCGGCCAAGAAAAAAAAAACGTGAAGTCTGAAAATTGGTTCTATTTCGAGAGATAAAAGGAAGGCAGCAGCAGGAGCGAAAAATCTGGAAGCAACTGCCTTGGCGCCGTTGATGCGTTGCTGCACTGCTGCTGCAACGCGATAAATAAAGTGTCTTGCATACTACGAAAGGAAGAGCTGCGCGTGATTTACTGCTCCGGTTTCCCCTTTCTTTTCCCTCATATATATATGCGCTTGCAAGAGCCAGAGAAAGAGAGAGAGAAAGCTTATATACACCGTCACCAGTGGTAAATATTTTGGAAAAAGATAAGAAGCCGTTCTTCTGCCTGGACAGAGCTTTCATCTCTCTCGCGCATAGAGTTTTGTCTAGCTTTGATCTGCGTGTCCTTTGAAGCATACAGCTTTGTTCAAGTTCGAGTACTCGTCCCTTTTTTTTTAATTTCGATGCAACGCACAACCATCGTTCATTCCGTCGTTCGGGACGATCGAGAGCCCCGAAAAAAAAAATCTCGCAGGAAGTCTTTTGTACGACTCTGCCGCTGCGAGGCGACTTTCTTAATACACGCGGTCGACGGTAAAGAATGGAGATCCGAGGCGAGCTTTGACAAAGATTAAGCGGTAGTGAAAAGACGCAATTTAAAGCCGTTGACGGCGCGACTTGAAATACATCTATACGAGAAGCCCATCTCTCTAATAATTCAATTGAAGTGCCATGTAGAGCGCGATTATCGTTTCTTCTTCTTACTTCTTCTTTTTTCGCGCGCGCGCGCACTTAGTGTGCGAATGTCAATGAGCCGATTTACCAGTTCACATTCGCGCGCGGCTTTTGTGTAACGACGACGACGACGGCTTTAACTCGATCAAACTCTTCCTTCTTCAACGCGTGCGATCCTTACTATACATGAGATATAGTACAGAGGGCAGAAAGAGAGAGAGAGAGAGAGAGAGCCAATCACGTCAATCAGCTTCTTACAAAAGACTCTTTGAGCGTTCAATCCTCACCCAGCACACGAGAAAATTCCTTACGCGTCTTCTTTTTTACCATCCGTCGTGTAACAGTCCATTGAACGAGCTTCCGCAAGTCATTTGTAATACACGTGCTTTCTTCGTAACAATGATTCATCCGTCAGCATGCGCTCTGTGTATATATACAAGCAAAGTTTGAGAAATTCTAATGCTATAAATTGAACGAAGCGCAAATCGGAAGCTCGAGGAATGCGAGCTTTAGGCATTCCAAAACGTTCTCGTTTATAAATGGGATATTTCCATAGGTCGAGCTTATGGGGGTCTCGGTCGACTCTCTCGCGGTTGAAGCCAAAAATAACCTCTCGAGCTGCGCGCGTAGGGAGAAGCTCTCTCTCTCTCTCTGTGTTGGCTCTTCAAGATGCGAAAGGCGAGAATATAAGAGAGAGAGAGAGAGGATATACGAAGGTTAAGGCAATGATCGTTTATTATGCGACGACGACGAGACGAGCGAGAGAGCGTATATAAGCGAACCGATGATGATAAACAGGCTGCAGTGTCAATGTTATAAACGCGCAGCTATACACTATACTCGAGAATGCACGCTATTGTTTTGCCATGCACACTTTGACAAACTCCATGAGCTCGAGCTATCATCTTCGAAAAAAAAAACTTGATTATAACTCGCTCGCTACCCGATATCAACGCTATTTCGTTTCTTTTTATAATCGTTTTTTAAGCTTTTTTTTTCAAAGACCACCAAAGCTTTGCTGGGAATTGCCGGTTGGAAGTTCATTATAGCTGCTCGAGCCAGCGTGAAAGATTCATTGAGCACACTCAACTGCTAATAACTTTTTTTTTATCGCGTTGTTTAAAGAAGCCAGTTTTTAATCGAATTTCACTTGGAGTTTTCGCAAAACAGTTCGCAAGCTCTTGCAGTCGAAGAACGTTGAAAAAGCGATAAAAGGTTCTTGATACCAAGAGCACAACCAAGAATTAAAAAAAAAAAACTCGTTTTTAGCATGCTCATCTTATCAGTGGCTAAATTAAAATTCCTTGACATCGCAACCAATGTTAGGTACTTGCATGGAATAAACGAGCTCGCTATATAACATTCAAGGCATTGAACTTGATTGCCGGCGGATTATCGTCTATTACGTAGGCACATAAACACGCCCTTTATCTCGCTCTTGTGTGCATCTGATAAACCTGTCGTCTGAAACGAGATGGAAATGTTACCCCGGTGACTTATTTCATCCAATCCTCGAGCGAGCAACCGAGCGGTTACGAGACCTGCTTTATGTCAGGATATCTCAAAATAGCTATGTACGAGTGAGAGAGAGAAAAGCCCTCGCTTGGAATTTATACTCGAGTACTAGCTGATTAATTGCTTCATTTTTGAATTCCCACGTCACGTACGACCATTTTAATTATTGTTGTTAACCACAAGTTGATGGAGAAAAAAGCTCAAATATGCATCGAGTAATCCTCGATTGCGTTTATATGGAGGGGATTAAAAAAAAACGAGACTTGCGGTTAAACTCAACTCACGGGATTCCCCCGCGGGCGGAAGTGACATTAGTCTGGCACAAGAGAGGCGCAGCAGATAGTAAAGAAAGCTCTGCGAGCAATCAGCATCGGCTTTTAATTTTGAAAACAAACTGAAATAGGAAGGCTAAGGGAGGAGGACTTGCCTCTTCAAAGAAAGCAATCTCGAGCGAAACATCTCGCTGCCATAACTCTTTTCCCTCCGCGCTTTCTGCTTTTTTCTCTCTCCCCCCTTTCATCCTCTACTCGCGTATATACTTGTAGTCCAAGTGCACACACACACACACACACACGTTCGAGTCGGTCGATCACCCACCCCCCCCCCCCCTCCCCCAGTTCTAAAATAGTAGAAAGAGTAAACAGGCATTGCAAGAAAGAGAGAGAGTGAGCCAAGGGATAAAACCTGCACGGCCGGATTTCCATGTCATGCCGTATGGTAGCGCGCAAATAAATGGGCCACTATACTACTCCCGTCGGAGCCGAAGCGGTTCCGGCTTCGTTACATGCTCCGCGAGGAGTTCACCTCCATTCGATCCAATTTCCATCCCATTCGCCGTCGCTGTGGCTTTTTCGCCGTGTCATCCTGTGCGCGACTACCGAGACGCTTTTTAACGATAAATATATTGGGCTTTACGAGCTTTTGTTCAGTGTGCGCGCTGCGCGGCAACTTTCTAACGGGTTGTGAGGATACTTCTTTTTTTTCGAATTGAGAGATTGCGGCGTTCGGCTTGCATACACTGAAAAAAAGATTCATTTGGGCCAAATGCAGTGACTTAACTGTTAATAAATGTGGATTTGAATATGGGCAAATGAACGTGTGTTAACAGTTAATGCACGATTCCTTT
>JAWWMK010034803.1:0-13063 GCA_035047105.1 Galeopsomyia nigrocyanea
TTTCATCCGCAAAGTTAACATTAAAATCTCCCGCAATGATCATTGGAATTTCATGATAATTTTTCTTCAATAGTTTTACACCGCCTTCTGTATATGGCATAAGTACAAATGGTATGAACTCTTCGATATCTTGAATCGATTTTCCTGGTGAAATATAAACCGATACCATTATAACTGTTTGGCCATTATGCATTTTGCATTCTGCCGCACATAATTCTCCGACCGATGAACTTTGATTTGCAATGAAATTAGCATTGCGTGCATCAATTTCCGCATGATCTGTTAATACGTGTTGAATCTTGTGTTTGTTTTTATAAATACCTACACCACCTGCTCTAACGAAGCTGCCGCCTTTTCACGCTGTAGCAGCGACTGTTGTTGATTCTACGGCGCGGCTGTCTAGACCGTGAGAGAGAGAGAGAGAGAGAGAGCGTGAGAGAGAGCGTGAGAGAGAGGGGGGGCACGAGTCCCAAGTCGAGTATAGCCGAACCGAGCCGAGTGCGCACGAAAGAAGAGCTATTTTTAGTTACATCCGTGACATTCGGCCGTTCGGTTCTTCAATTTTACTCCCATAGTCAAACCCGCTATGAAGCTGCCGCCTGCGGCGGCAGCAGCACGTCGCGGGAACAGGAGTTAGCTCCAAAAAGAAGAGACTAATAAGTTAAGTCGGATTTAAACTAGTCTGTCACCAAAATAGGTAGATAGCGCGAGGCACCAGGCTATGGGATCGTTCACGCACTCCCAAAACCACTATAGAGGAATGGAGGTTATTAAGTAGAGCGCAGATACCCCATACGATGCAGAGGAATGTAGGTTTCGGGTAAATTTCGTCCATAGGATAACAAGGCGCCAGCCTATCCGAAATGCTCCCCTGCCTTGGCAGGCTAGCAAAGGACATTGGGTTGAGCTCAGACTCCCTCATCCGATTCAGAGGAACGTAGGTGTCGAGGTCGAGTCTGTCCAGAGGATGACCTGACGATGCCGAAAGAAAAAGAAGACCGGACGATGCGGTAAGAAGGAAACGACCCGTCGATGCGGCAAGAAGAAGACGAGAGAGTTCATAAAAAGAAGACTGGTCGGCTAAGGAAATACAGCATTCGAAGAGATACCCCATACGATGCAGAGGAATGTAGGTTTGGGGTAAATTTCGTCCATAGGATAACAAGGCGCCAGCCTATCCAAAATGCTCCCCTGCCTTGGCAGGCTAGCAAAGGACATTGGGTTGAGCTCAGACTCCCTCATCCGATTCAGAGGAACGTAGGTGTCGAGGTCGAGTCTGTCCAGAGGATGACCTGACGATGCCGAAAGAAAAAGAAGACCGGACGATGCGGTAAGAAGGAAACGACCCGTCGATGCGGCAAGAAGAAGACGAGAGAGTTCATAAAAAGAAGACTGGTCGGCTAAGGAAATACAGCATTCGAAGAGAGATCCTCCGGGATCGGAACAGGCCCCACCGAAGTAATACTGAAAAGGAGCGCCGGTGGGTGCCAGAAGCTGGAAGCGCAAGTCAACGAGGGGGGGTTTTAGTGGGTATGAATCGCCACACTTTCCATGGACCGCACTCCCTGTGGGAGTCTTATGGAAGATTTCCCCTCCTCAGCCCGGAAAAGAAAGGTAGATAGATAGATAGATAGATAGATAGATAAGCTTTTACTGAAGCCTTAGGGTAAAACCCTATTTGACTGACAATGAGAGCATTACCATGGCACATTTAAATACATATATAAATTAACAAACAGCAGGTAGATATACAAAGCAGTGATAGACGCATTATAAAATATCTATAAGTTATTAAAGTATAAGAGCAATTTATCGCATACAAACTTAAGCAGTCGATATAAATAAGCTTTGACAAATAAATCGAAACGATTTGCAATAACAAGAACAGATAACAATACTGCGGTGCAATAGTATACATGGCGTTATCACTAAAACATAAATATAGAATTTGAATCTTTATTTACATTGAATTTACATTGAGAATTAAAATGTACAGCCAAATAATATATAAGACAGATTAGAACGCAAGAGGACGCATTTATAGTTGTTTGGCGACTAAAAGCTCACACAGTAGCTCCGAAGGTAGTAAAATAAACGTAAGACGCGATTACAACTAACAAGTAGTGCAAATAAAACAATGCAACTGATATAATTATAGTGAGGAAAATAAGCCAATCGCCGCGTGTGGGCAATTCGCTACAGTCGCCACACATGTTACAGTGTCAAAGGCCCGATCACAAGCCCGATCAAGACGCACTTGATCGACGATAGACGATCGAAAGAGGGTAAGCTAATTCGAAGAATAGGAAGTGAAGGTAGCGATCATCGTCGTGAGTCTGAAGGTATTCCTGCGTGGTTGTGAACGCCGATACATGGAAAGGCTGGTAGACTTTCAGTAAGCAGTAAAGTGCAAAATAAACGGAGGGAACTTGAAATTACGAGCTAGCGGCACTCTTTTCACCGCCTCAAACGATGCGTTGGTGATAGGGGTGCACGGTTTACAAGAGCAGCACAGTGAGAGTTCAGCTGATCTGGTGAAAAAGTCGTAAACGGCGATGGAAGGGGCTTACGAGCAATGCTCATGTGGTGAATCTCGCGTCTTTTTCGTAATTTTTGCCACCCTCAATTTACCAGAAACGTAAGCATTTTTGGAAGTGTCCAACATGTTAGAGACGCGATTTCGAAGATCGATGTGCTTTTCGATGTCATTGGCGCGGAGGGTAGCCTTGGAGCGCTTTAGGTCGCTTCTCTTGCCCGCATAAGTGCTCTTAACTGTGGGGTTACCCATGGCTTATATTTAGATGATAATGTAATGGATCGGATTGGCGCAAGTTCATCAAACACTGATAAGAGTGAGATCAAAAAAATTCTCTCCAATGCGTTAGAATCAGCTGCTGGTGGAGTATATATCTGAGGCTGCTCGTCACCGTCGGGTAGAAGTCGGCTTTGAGTTGGTGTGAAAATTCGATAAAGTGATCAGAGAGCAGCAAGCATTCAAGAGGGCAGGGCTAATAGGCAAAGCATCGCGAGAAAATTTTTTTTAACACCTGATGAGGGGCCGTATTTATCGTCATTTCAATAAGGTCATGGCAACCTATAAACGGCGCATCATTCTTATGAAACTCAATGGTATCGATATCAGTGTCCATCCTCACCATGGATAGGTCTAGTGTCGTGTGAGTATCCTCACCCGCACGAACATGATGGTACGTGGGATCAAGCGAGACCGGCCCCAAAGCACTTCGACTCATAAGACCCCAAAGTGAATTTCCCTTGCCATTTCTGGCATCACTCAAGTTAGCGTTGAAGTCACCTGTTACTATCGCCGTAGAATAATGAGGTAAGTAAGCTGATAAACAGTTGAAAAATATAGTAGGAGAGCGGGCATCCGCAGGTCAGGACAACGGCCAGGAGCATGACAAGGCGATTGCACTTAATCTCAGTAATCATAAATTCCGGCATCAGTCCGAATCGAGGGTCAGAGGTTGCAAGGATTTTCACCGAGTAGCCCTTTTTGTCATAAAGAGCAACCCCACCTCCCACCGAAGTAAGACGGTCGTGGCCAAAGAAATTGTAGCCGTCAATCGCGAGGTGAGCATCTGGGATATCGTTACGACGAAACATTTCAGTGATCGCACAGACATCATATTTATGGTCAGTTACGCGAGACTCAAGCAAGTTGAAATGGGAAGTAGTCATGAGGCGATCATTACATAAGCTATAGAATCTATCTGTGTTACGTGACTATTTCTGGCAGCAGATTACGATTTCGGGAGCGAGCACTCAGTGATCGATGGTGTCAAGAAGACGGATTCTGTGGAGTTTCATAGGCAGCCGTATTCAAGGTAGGATGCTGGGGATTCCCGGTATCGAGTTCAACATTTGATGATGGTAGGTCAGCTGAGTTTCCAGACAAAGAAGCAAAGACAGCAGATCATTCTGAGTCAGTGCAGATGCACTAGAGATAGTAGCCGGTACGAAAGCATTATTATTTGCAAATTGTATCACGTCCTGTCGCTGAGAGAGAAGAGGCAACGAGTTGGATTGTTGCGACTGTGACGGGTATGAGGCAAAAAGCTGTTGGTTTTGCAAGTACTGTTGATAATCTTGGTGCTGCAAGTGCTGTTGCTGCTGTTGGACATGGGAGTGCTGCTGTGACTGTTGGATCTGCGGGTACTGTTGCTGTAGTTGGCAAGGCAGAAAAATACATCCAGCAGCCCTCGAAGTGCATATGGATGCACGACTGATAACACAAAGCGTAAGGGCCACCGGGATGGACTGCCTGTAAAGAAACGCAACTCCTCGGAGTTGATTGGAGGTAAGTAAAGAGAAAAAACGAGCAGCTAGCAGAAAGTGCGTGTGGTCGGTAAACGTACGAGAGAGAGAAAGAGAGAGAGAGAGAGAGAGAGAGAGAGAGAGAGAGAGAGAGAGAGAGAGAGAGAGATAGAGTAAGTGCATATGGAGTGGCAATAAAGAAATGAAGTGGGAGAAGGCGTGAGATGCAGAGGAGAGTGATAAACAGAAAAAGAGAGAAGCTGAGAGATAGTAAGTTGATATTAATAGCTAAGTGGCTCGCTCTCGTCAACTCCGAGAGACCGCGACCTTGGAAGATGCAGCTGCATCCTTATCACCTACTGCCACTGAAGCCCATCAGAAAAGCGGTGGACACTTTTCTCATGCGCGTCAGCAGCTCATAATTCACGCGGGTCTACCTCGCGGTTTTATCTTTTTTTCTCACCAATCGTGAGAGAAAAAAGATAAGCGACGATGAAAGATGTGCAACTCGAGCGTTCTCAAGTTGCATAAATTGTCGAAAAATACAAAAAAAATTCCGCCAAAATTAGCCAGGACGTAACACACATGTTTTTTCTGTTTTTCGAAAAATATTTTTGAAGCCCGGTGGCGCCATGTTGAAGTTTGCATCTTGAAAGCAATATTTTGAAAATGAAAATTTACATTTTTTTTAAATGGCCGTAACTTCTGTGCAAATTGAGCTACCGAGACGATTTTTTTAGAAATGTGCGGAATTTAATTAGCCATCTTGCGGTTTTTTCAAATTTGAAATTACTTAATAATTAGCCGAGATATATAGGAAAAACTCAAAAAAGTCATTTTTTTTGAAAATTGAATATCTCGAAAACCCCACCCTGAATTAACGCGATCTTTTACATATTTTTGAGGGCCAGATAAGCTATCCTCCTGCCATACCGCAATATGCCATTTTCTTCCATGCACAAGATACGGTTTAGCAAATATAGTGTCATTTTTACATGCTTAAGCTAGTAGTTTTCCGTTTCTAGCGCTTTTCAGGTAAGTCCTGTGATAAATTAAATAGCAACATTGTATTCTGCGTGAAAAAATACATTGAACACATATATCACATGTTTGAAAAAATTATTTGGTTGACCTCAAAAATTAAATAAATACAATGAGTTTACACCCGTAGAATATCGTACCTCGGCTCATAGTATATTTACGTGGATTTTTATTCCCTCCAAATGCAAGGTCAACTTAACACTATTTCTAAACTTGTTATACATGTTTTCGATGTATATTTTGCATAGAATACGATGGTGCTATCGGTTTTGTCGCAGCACCTATCTAAAAAGCACTAGAAGTGAAAAACTAGTGAAAAATTTGATTTTCTGTTTCGCGAAAAACGTTTTTCAAAAAAAGAAAAAATACGTGTCTTATGAAATTTGACGTAGAATAACATCTCAAAGTTTCAAAAAAATCGAAACGATCGATTATTTTTTGCTGGGTGAGTCCATATGGAATGGGCCTTATATGAATACTCTAAGTTTCTATTTACTGCTCTACTCTTAGCATCACCCAGAGACAACGGCATGGACATGTTAAAAATAAATATGTCTCATTCGGGGTGCTTCGTTATTGTGAGTCCCCTTGCCTCTCACGTTTCGGGGTGCTTTGTATTAAAAGAACCAATCGATTCTACGAAATAATCCAAGACGAAAACCCATACGACGTTTTTTTATGAGACTTTATTTTGTTAGCGTAAAATCGTTATAAACAATAGACAATTAAAATAAATTTTATGATTTTGGAAAACTAATTGATTAATTCGATTCCATGGAAAAATTTATGAAGAAAATCTACTTGGCGTTTTTTTATCAGAATTTATTTTGTTAGTATAAAATCGTTATCAGAAAAGTTCAACCCAAGTAGTGATTCTAGAGCAGTGAATGTTTAAAATAATTTTACACCAACAAAATAGTGTCTGATGAAAAATACGAAATAGATGTTCTTCATAATTTTTTGCATAGAATCGAATGGTGCAATTAATTTTTCAAAATCATAAAACTTTTAAAAAATGTCAATTGTTTATAACGATATTACGCTAACAAAATAAAGAGACAAAAAAACGTCATATAGGTTTTCGTCTTGAATTTCATCTTAAAATTGAATGGTGCTTGTAGATGTTTAAAATAAAAAACGTTAATAATTTGTTTAAATAACTTTTTATAAACAATTGCAAATAACAAAAGAAAAAACAAATTTATTTTTATTTTTCATTATGCTTTGAATGTCATAGTTAGTCGCTTACTCATTCAGTTTGTGCATAGACCTTAATGGGTTAAATTTGCTAAGAAGGAAGTCATTAAAAACAAAATCGTTTTTTTCGACTCGAAACTCTCTGGCCCCCTTAAGATTTGTAAAGCACTCAGAAATTAATAGCAGAATGGGACTTTTTGACTTTTGTTTTTTTACATAATGAATATTTTTCACGGTTTTTCGTGAGGGCGCAGCCACCTTGGCGTGGGCGCCCTCAGACGTTGTTGACTTAAAAACAATAATTGTAGCATAGGGGGGATCGACTATTCACGATCTTTAAAATTAGTAGGAATAACCCGCTCACTCCAACTTGATCACGTTCATTTCCTAGTTACGGGTAGCTATGGTTTCGCGGATCCGTTTAAATCCGTTTAAATAACAAAAATCTGCAGAAATGAACCGTATGATTTTCATACTCCAGAGGTAGTCATATTCTCGCGGTTCTGTCGACATGTTTGGGGGCGAAAAAATTTGTGGCATACCGCTACAAATTATAGTCTAAGCTATGCACAGAAATAAACAGCGTAGTACAAAAATATGGCGTTTACCCCCTTATAAGGAAAAGTCATATTTACCTGGTCGCCATTTTAAAATACTCTCTATTTTTAATACAGAAATTTGCGTTTGGCAATATACATGCATTGTCTAAGCGTCTCATACATATTCCAGCCTGCAACTTCATTACATGCATTTTACGTGAATAGCCCTTAGACTATAAACAATGTTTATCCGACACTACATTGAACCCAATTATCTATCATTTTTGACTGAGAGCATTTTTAATAAAAGAGTTGAATCGTATTAATATTACAATATGGTTTGTTAACCAACTCTTAACAGGTTAACAGTCGCGGTCGCGAATCGCATGCGAGTATTTCGGGCTTCTCCGAAAGTAATTTTTTTTCTTATTTCCATGTGTTAGATATCCGTGCTCCCCACAGTCAGTTCAAAAGCCTAGATTGCCATCTATCACCCAAAAAAAATTTCAATTCGATTGATGCCGTTTTGACAAAGTTATTCGCAATATTAAGTTTTAAAATATCTCGTTTATCTCTTTTCTTCAGACACTTTAACGCTTCTATCATACGTCAAGTATTCGTATAATATTAGTTATTTATGCACCTTAGGCGGGATAAGTACGGTTACGGCCGAGTAATATGTTTGTAACGCGGGATAGTGTGGTGGGCTTTTTAGGCTTATTATGTGATGTTCAAATAAAGATTGAATGACAAATGATATTTAATAAATTAACAAATAAAAAGTAAATTGAGCCCAAAATTATTAATCACCACCAAATGGGGTTCAGAAGGAATCGCCAGTTACTTGCTTTATAGGACTGTAGGAATAATTAAATAAATATAAAGTGTTTAATTAGATTTTACACTGAGAGGTTTATTAAAGAAAGTAAACAAAAGTTGAGTAGATGTGTAGTATACCTTGTCTAATTTGTGTATGATAATCGGGGAGACAGTAAATCAGAAGAATTTCGTAGACCTCAATAGTAAGTTGTAGGTTGCCCAATTATGATGCAGTCGTAGTAAGAGTTGGCGCTGGAACTTATCACTCACAAGGCCAGACATGTACTAAGTGCCGGCCGCAATGATCCTCGACGAGAGCGTAGAGGGCCAACCTTCAAGTGTAGTAGCGCCTATTAATAAGCCCTGTGGCGTAGCTGCAGCTCAGAGCTTCCTTCTAGTCTGTTTGTCTAGGCGTGACGTCAGAGAGTGTAGAAGTGAGAGAGTCGATGATGTCGGATCCTTAAGCCTCGAGAGATACAGGGAGACATGTTGCTTGTCTGATGACTAGAGCTTGACTGCCTGTTGAGCTTGTGCAAGCTCGGCCCTTATATACTCATTTTCCGAGCTAGCAAGGTGTGCCTCTTTCCGAAATTGTGCCTTTCGGCTTATGGGATGAAGTGCAGTGTCTCATTTGAAATACATGGCGACAAACTCACTTTTGTCGGAAATCCGATTTGCAATTTGTGAATTCGGAATTTTGTGGTGTCCTTGTAGAGCCGGGCACCTTTTTTTGTTAGGAACTTCCCTTCAAAATCCCGCCAGGAAATTCGTACTTAGCTTTGAATTTTTCTGATTGGTCGAGACTTTTTATGAGTTTTCTATTTACGACTGCGCTGCTGCTGTAGCTGTTGTTGTGGTGAGACGGATATTTTTATAACCTGCAGGTGGCATCGTTTCTATTCTTTGATTTTACTGCCTCTTCTAAAATATGAAGATGTGTATGTGTGTGTGTGTATGTGTGTGTATGTGTGCAAATAAGTGCTTTCTTGTCAGGACATGACAATAATATAAGGCCGATGCAGCGAGCGGAGCGAGCAATGATTCATCCTCGGTCAATAAACTCAGAACAGCCGAGCAGGACTAGCGTCACCTAGTCTCCTCAGATGCAATAGCCACTATTGCAGCTTAGGAACTCCTCGCGCGTAAGTCACCTATATTTACCGATTGAGTGTCCTGCCGCTTGAGATGAAAACGTCTAACAGTCGCTGCCATGAATTATATGGTCCAGCGCACGCAGTCGGTAAATTACCTACACACAAATATACAAAGCCTGAAACTCAGTTTGACCAGATCAGCTGTTTGTTTCGTACGTGTACATCTATTATATCCTAAGTACATAGGGATTTGTCGGGACGATTATTAAAGTGGCTTCACCAGCAAAGTGTTTTCAACTGCGGCTCCACATATTAAAAAAGCACTAGTCGTGATCGACTCGCTGTCTTGGTAATTATTAGCCGATCAATGTGAAGAAAATGGAGGCATTCCTCATAGCATCTAGTTTCCTAGTCTTTTCCAAAATTTAATATGTATTTTTTTTTCATTCAGAAAAAATTATAACCTCAAAAGTTACGGAGCGCATATTTGTAATTGACAAAACTCTGTTACGATTTTTTGAAAACTTGAATTTTTTTATGTTGCACTGTTTGTTAGCTTATTTAGAATATGTGCATTAATTTTTAGATCTTAATCTTTGCTAAGACAAGTTACAGAAGTGATTTAGTGGAACTGCGTACCGTCGCGGTATCAATTTTTAACAACATTTTCGTTAATAACTTTTCAAATCAATAGGAACCTATTTTTTTTAACAAGCCAATCGATTCAGAATTCAAATAGCTTTATTTTTAGAAACTTTCGTGATGTTCTTATATATCTTTCTATATTTAATAGTTAAAATGTAAGAAAATATTGTATCTCATGTATTTTCGTATAAGGAGCAAATTTTTCAAAACTCGTAATAAGCTAGTTAACAATGCAACATAAAAAAATTTCAAGTTTTCAACAATTCGTAACAGACTTCTGTTGATTACAGTTATGCGCTCCGTAACTTGATTTATTTATTTATTTATTTATTTAGGTAACATACACGGACTGTGAGTCCTTTGGAAGTATATTTGAAAAATAACGATTGGTAAAATAACAATTGGTAAAATAACGTAGTTAAAGTGATTTTACAGTGTTGTCGTGCAAATGAATTAGTAATTAGCGCCGTCTTACATGAATTAGCCGTAAATGGCTAAAAGACCTTTAACAGTAGATTTAAATTCCAACAAATCAATAATATTTTTATAGTCGGCTGGCAGTGAGTTCCACTGTCGCTTCATTCTATTTAATGCTGAATGAAAGCTAATGTTGACGTGACATGAGCTTTCATTGAGCGCTCTAAAAGAACGGAGATTATAAGTGATAGTACGAGCAATAAATTTAGAAACAAGATCCGGGCATCTACACAACTCATTCAAGATTTTGAAAGTCATAACGTGATCATTTACAGTATGAATCGATTTTATTGTAGGTAAATTAAGATCAGACGCTATTTTCACATAATCATGGCACTTATAATCAATCGGCGTTCGTAGCTTATAAGCTATGTACCTGAAGAGATTGTGTTGCAAAGATTCGAGCTTTGCTTGAAGAGATTGCGTATAAGGACGCCAGATCTGAGAGCAGTACAACAAATGCGGCATAACAAGCATCTTGAATAAATGAACAACCGCCCCGGTATCTTGGAAGTTACGCGTGCAACGCTTTATAGAACCTAAAATACTATTACATCGAGTGATCACCGAGTTAACATGAGGAGCGAATGAGAGACGGGAATAAAATAAAACACCTAGATCCTTAACCAGGAATGTTCGAGCAATTTTCACCGAGGCAATATAGTAATTAAATAACGCTCGTTCGCGTGCTTTGGAAAAAGATATTACACAATATTTAGAGGGATTTAACGATAATCCATTCTTAGACGCCCATTGCGCGATATTAACCAAATCACATTGCAGAGCAAAAGCATCAGCTGGAGAAAGCACTTCAGCGAATATCTTGACATCATCAGCATGAGCTAACACCTGTGCGAATTTTATCAATGGGAACAAATCATTCAAATAAATACAAAACAAAATAGGGCCCAAGTGTGACCCCTGTGGGACACCGTAGGTAACAGATATTCGCTGAGAGACGCAATTATTAAATCTAACCGGCTGTGTACGGCTACGTATCTTGCAAATAAGATGAAATAAGCGCATGGGTTCTACCCCTGAATCCGATATTCCACAGCTTGATAATCAAGCGACCATGATCCACCCTGACAAATGCTTTAGACATCTGTGTAAATTGCATCAATCTGATGAGATTTTTCAAGAGATTCAGCAATGAAGTCGTTAAAAGTCAATGAGTTAGAGAGGGCGGATCGACCAATGATCAACCCATGCTGCTGCATGGCAAGCCTGGAAAAGACAGCCGTGGAGACTCTGTCAGCAATAAAAGCGT
This sequence comes from Galeopsomyia nigrocyanea, assembly GCA_035047105.1. Lineage (NCBI taxonomy): Eukaryota > Metazoa > Arthropoda > Insecta > Hymenoptera > Eulophidae > Galeopsomyia > Galeopsomyia nigrocyanea. The sequence continues at coordinate 11,358 of JAWWMK010034803.1, forward strand.
CAAACAGTTTGGGGAGGCAACTAGTAATAGATATTGGTCTGTAATTAGAAATATTACTCCTATTTCCATTTTTTTTAATGGGATAGATGAAAGAATATTTCCAGATCTTAGGAAAATAGCCAGTCCTATAAATACAATTGAAAATCTCCACGACAGGCCTCTCCAGGGCCGGCCAGCATCGTTTTATGAAATAAGGCGGAAGCGAGTCAGGACCCAAATTCAGATTATCGTCCAAGTTCTGTACAATAGGGCGTAAGGAAAAAAAATTGGCGTTTACAGTAGCAATCTAAATTACAATTTTTATTTACTTGCTCGCGGCAAAAAAATTGATTTCATAATAGTCTCTAGGTTCTGTGCAACCTACTCGCACACCAGTTGTATCTTTGTGAAGGGGGGGGGGGGGTAATATACGGCTTACAATTATAGAAAACTGATCATTTTTGTGTTACAATGTTAAAAATGTATACTTCAGCCAATTACATGCAAACCTATTTTGAGCTAAATTATTAGTTACAACATGCTTAACTGCTGTGACACCTTCACTTACATAATCAACTATTTTTGAAATATGTAAATGTTTTTGATCGAAACTTTATTTACATGAATATTTTTTGATACCTCATGTGTAAAAGTACTATCAGAATACTATAAACTTTGCGTGCATTAATGTAAATTCTTTAAATGTTTATTAAGGATCAACTTGTTATTTCAACACACAAAAACAGTAAAGCCTTCTTTTTTTTTCTTTGCCTAGTCCGCGTAGTCATTTTATAGAATCTCGGATTATATTATACTTTGCCTATAACATGTATAAATCCAGTCACTTGTAGGTACATATGCATCGTATAGGCATCGATGCATGGCATACGTGGATGCGCGCGGTTTTCGCTTGCGGAATAACGATGCGTTTAAAATTCTTTTTTTTTCTTTTGCTATTTATTCAATGAGCTGTGATTTCGTTCGGTAATTGTCAAGAACGTATTCTGCTTCGGCCGTATTATGTTGAATAGTTATTTCAAATCTATCATTATTAGTTTGATATTGGCTGTTGGTTTTGTTAATATGCTTCAAAATGATTTTCTATTTATACTTTTTTTATAAACAACGTCATAGCCGTCTCTTGATTTTAAGATTCTAATTTAAGTTTAAATCAAGAGAGGGATATAACATTGTTTATAAAAAAGTATAAATAGAAAATCATTTTGGAGCATATAACCAAGGTCGCAGTCGTAATGCTGTCACTCTCCTGTCCTATAATGCAACGCATTTTTCAGATCGTAGTGACCCTTTTCTTCTTCTCAGCAAAATAAAAAAAATGGTATTTATTCTACATTTTTTGTTTGAATATTATCAACAACCCAATAATCTTCCATGAATTGTCATCATCTTCTCTGTAATTTTATGCATTAATAAACAAAATAAAAATAACGCACGAAAAAGTAAGTTTGAAAAATGACACGAACAATCAACTATCAAATCTGAAGACCAGTACCCGTATAGCAAGATTGACGCCTACTCCTCGTCACTTAATAATACCGCGCTGGCAAGATCAGCGCGAATGCAGAATAAAAAAGAAATCGCAAAGGCAAGGAGAAAAAAAAGATGGGCAAGAGATTCACACTCACGCGGGGTAGGGGGGTATAGCAATCAATCTTGCTCTCGCTGCCGTCATATTTCTCGCTCCCTCTCTCGGGCTGGCGAATATG
>JAWWMK010034813.1:0-13063 GCA_035047105.1 Galeopsomyia nigrocyanea
AGAGAGAGAGAGAGAGAGAGAGAGAGAGAGAGAGAGAGAGAGAGAGAGAGAGAGAGAGAGAGAGAGAGAGAAAAGCGCTGAATGGATCCTCGTTTCGATGCAAAGTGTGGCTCGCAATCGCTCTATCGTAGAGAGAAAAGGGCGAGGGGAGGAGAGGGGACCCTTTCGATTTCGATTCTCTCGTAATGTTGCGCCCGTTGCTTTGGCTCAATGCTGCAACCTGCACGTTAGTGCATTCAGTGCGCCACTTCGATTTATCGTTGTTACTTGTTTCGAGAGAGAGAGAGAGAGAGAGAGAGAGAGAGAGAGAGAGAGAGAGAGAGAGAGAGAGAGAAAGGGTATTTCAAAGCTTTTCTAGAATGGTTACGTTTTGCTATTTTATTGAGAAATTTCACGCTAATGTTACGACAGACCGAATTGTTTTTCATTTTGTTTTCCTGCACACTTTCGCTGTATTTCATTTTCGGTAATATCGATAACAATTACTTTTTTCCTTTACTAAAATGTCTTTTCAAACACAATTCGTTCTATGCATATATGACTTCCTTCAAAATAAAAACCCACCAAAATCTGCCTGAACGTAAAATCAATTTACCTCGACTTTTTTTTTTATTTGTCCAAGCGTCGATGGAAGAGCGTAAAATTGCGAGAGGAAGCGATTTCGCGCAGTTGTTTACGATTGCTTTTATGACGCGTGCCGTCGTCGTTTCAAACGCTCTTTTTCTATCCTGTAGTCCGTCAGTACACACTGTCTGTCGGGGGTTTTTTTTTTCGCAGGCGCGAGCATTCGATTGCTCTCCGGTGATATTGCCGCGGCAACGTTCGTTTTTCTTTCCCGATCCAATGTTTAACGTAGAGCTAAATGTACGTTTTTTTTTGCTGTTGCCCTAACGCTATTTGTCAACTTGGTTTTTTTTTGTTCGCGAACGATCGAGTTGTGATTTCTACGAATTTCGGTTAATAGTTCGGTCAAGTTTTACTCGTAGATGTATTTATCTTGGTATGAAAAAGCTCGTTCTCGCAAGAAAATTCAATTTCACGCGGAGCATGTTTGCGGAAAATTGAAGTGTCGCCGAGAGACGAAATAAAATTGTTTGCGCGCGAGATTCAATATTAATTGCTTGTCGGCAGGTAAAGTGAACACTGCCTCTTGTTTATAAAGTGTTTGTAGGTGAAAATAAACACTTGTATTCTCTTTCCTGTTTCAATATTTCATGCTCAAACATAAGTTTGAATAATAACTCACGCGGACATCCGCTGCAAACTGAGATTCTTCGAAATGTTAATAAAACATTGAATTCTGCATGTACGAAACTAACTATCGTGCACAGTTTAGAAATATTCCAGAAATATGCCAGCTAGCTGTGTTTGAGTTCGCTTACTCGCGCAATGAAAAGGGCATCAGGTGGAACCCGCTTTTTTACGTTCGCGTTAAAACGTTATACTTTATCCTTTATTTAGCTATAAAACTCGGCTGTTTCTTTATTTTTAGTTACTGCTCGCTATCATTCTTTTCAGATCATAGCTACTAGATCAATAAAATACTTTGTACACTGAGGGGTTGATGACACTATAAAATTTTAAGATCTGTAACGCAAGAAATCTTTAGACCTTACAGACTTACCAATCCAAAAGCAAAAGGGGCGGCTATATATATTAAATACTCGACATCGAGCATCGTTGTGTCGAAAAAGAGCAAATATAATAAGTCTCGAGTACATCCCGCAGCAGGAGACTCGCGCAGCAAAGCCATCTGTACAGCAGGAGGTCCTACTATACTCCTCTTACCTAAGTGGAACGTATTGAGCGCTAAGTAGCAGTTCCTTACTTACTTACTTACCTACCTTCTTTCTCTCGCTCTCTTACTTCCAACTCTATAACTTACTTAGCAAACGGCAATTGTACTCTCCGTCATAATAAAGCCGGATATTACCTTTTAATTCTACGCTCGGTAGAGCACTGAATAATATTTGCTTCGCTTCGTCGAAAGGAAAGAAAGAATGAAAAAAAAAAACGACGACGTCGAGTGTAAACGATGAAATGTTGTTGGCCGTAGTAGCTCGGACTCTAATTGCACTTTATGTCCTTGTGATTAAAAGTGAGCGCGCGCACAAAACTGTATTGAGAGAAATGGCAGTAGTGCGCCGCGGCGCACGCCGTTTCTGTGGATTCGGATTGTAAAAAATAGAGAGAGAGAGAGAGAGAGAGTAGAAAAACGAAATAGAGAAGCCTCAAAAAGTTCATCTGGTCAGAGTGGATTCGGCGCTTCGGAGCTTTGCAAATGGCCGAGAGGCTTCTTCTTCTTCTTCTTCTTCTCCCTTATACAGTGAGTGCGGATATTTCACATTTCTCTTCCACTCTCTCTCTCTCTCTCTCTCTCCGTAGGCCCGTTTCGCAGGACGTCTCGTGGGGACTACCGAGAGATTTGTTCGTCGTCGTGTACGGAATAAAATAAAAATTTACTTTTGCGGTACTCTTCGCTAGTGAGTATATCGTTTTTGTAATTGATTAAATTGATTTTAAACTTGTTTTCGAATCAAATTTAAAATCACACTTCGCAATCAGTCTCCAGTTATACATACCGAAAGCACATGTGCTTGTAATTTATCAAAAGCGTCATTCGAACCTCGACCCCCCAACAGCAAAGCCATCACGTGCATTGGCAAAAACGTAATTAGACTAGAGAGGTCCGCTTGACATTTCTAGCAACATAAATCCTCACATACGTGTGTGCGTGAGTGTGTGTGTGTGTGTGTGTGTGTGTATGTGTGTGTGTGTGTGTGTGTGTGTGTGTGTGTGTGTGTGCGCGAGGCAGTCGAAGGATTTAACTCGAATTCCAACAAAAAACTAGGTGTTACGCGAGCTGAACGCGACAGACCGTACACACACACAAAGGAAAAGCCACAGCTGGACCGTTAGACAAAAGGTTAACGCTCTTAGCTTCTCTCTCTCTCTCTCTCTCTCTCTCTCACACTTTTTTTTCTTCCTTTCTTCGTCCGAGGAATTTAACTCTCTTTTGCGGGTGCGCCACACTATACCTCACACCACCCTCTTCCCCCCCTAAGAAATGCCAGGTGCTGTTGCCTTTTTGTCGGCGGTGGCTAAGTGACCTGGTAAATCTCACTTTCGCCGGGGAGGGAAACTAATGTTTAATTTCGGGATAATGCCACCGAAGCCTTTTTTTATCTCGTCTTAAGAACTCCATTCATTAATTTTTCTTTTCACGCAATTTTCACTTAGTATCTTCGAAAAAAAAAATTTACTTTTTAAAGAGTGTAAAAAAAAGATCGTAGAAAATTAGCCATATAGCCAATCAAGCGAGAAATTCTCGTTTGGCTAAAACAAGCCTAACTTTATGAAATCAAGCAACAGAGCAAGCGAGCCAGGCCGCCGGTCCCCAAGACAATCAACGAAACAAGCGCAAACAGCACCGTGTGGAAACGTAAAGAGCCGCGAAATGACAAGTACACGCGCGCAAAAGGCCATTGCACGTGACAAGTTATTTGACTGCGACCGTTTCTCTCTCTCTCTCTCTCTCTCTCTCCCTCGCCTTTCGCTCGAGCAACACGACGACGACGACGACGACGACGACGGAGCTAAGTACCGTCCAATTGTCGCTAGCCCGTTTGTGCCGATGAGCTTTCATCGTCGTCGTTTCTTCGTTGCGCGAATTATTTTCAGTTTACGTTGCGATAAAACGAATGAAAAAATTAATTGGCTAGAATTGGCTTTTTATTATTGCCCTAGCTAAAATATGCATTGTTATCTTAATTTCCTTCTTCTTCCTTGAATTATTAGCTTTGCTTTATTGCTTATGCAATTATGCACTTTGCCAGTTTCGACTTTTTTTTTCAATTATTCTAACATTTTTAATGGAGTTAACCAAATTAACATAAAATTGTACGTCCATGTCGTCGTCTGTCTTTTGTCCAAGTCTTATTTTAATTTATGAAATTAAATTTCTTGAAATTAATTCAAACAATTTCTTATTACTTTTTCTTCACGTCGACGTCTTTTTTTAAAACTTGAACGTCTTTTGATGCCAGCACGACACAACAAACTGCTGAGCATGATGACAAACGACAAATCCGGCTGTATCTAATCCCACAAAAGAAACCGCAACCTTTAGACGATACGTTTTATTCCTCTCCGACGAGTAAAAAAAAAAAAGAAAGTCGCTCAACGTAAACGCTGCTCGCATCAGCGTTTGGAATATGAAATCAGAGAGGCGCGAAAAAAGAGTGAGGCCTGGGTTAGGAGCCATTTGAAAACTGACGTTAAATCGGGCTTAATCGCATTGTGCATCGGAGCGCGCGCCACTTTTAATCCGATAGTTAAGTTTAACCGACCGTTAAGTCTTGGCGTTGAGAACGCGCGCGCACAGGCGGGCTGCTGCTTGAAAATTAAAGGCTTGGATTAAAATTCGCGTGAGTGAGAGAGAGCGAGCTTGACGGACGTGTCTCGATTTTTTTTTATTCTCCTTGCTCGTTTTTTTGCTTTATAGCCTTTTCTTTTTATGAAGATTGCCGGGGACAGAAGTCGTTCCTCGCGCTTTACTGCTCGCGATGAACACGATGTACGTCGTATCTTTTTATCCGCGGAAATGAGTTGTGAGAGTTAATTGCTAATTAACATCGTTGTTATAACGGAAAGCTCGTTGTAGTCCTTGAGAATCAGCTTTACTTTATTTTTTTTTTCAAGACTGAATCAAAAGAATTTAAAAAAAACCGAATAAATTAAAAATGTAATCCACCTGTAAAATACCGAATCACTCAACACTTTTTTTCTTCGAATGCAGCGTCGATATCGATATAGCAAAAAAAGAAAGAAATGCCATTCACTCGAGAATCGTTTCAAACTGTAAGTATCAGAAGAGCTTCCACCCCTGCACTCTTCCCCAAAGAAGCGAATCTAAATTTCAAGAGCTTACAACTTCAAACGTCTTTATCAGAAGTTTCAAGTGCAGTTAAAGCGTTCGCACACTATCTCCATTAACAATATCCTTTTATTTTCAACTATCCCCCTCCCTCCCAGAAAAAAAAAGAAAGCAAGAAGGGAATCACGAGAGCTCTTGGAATATAATCATAGCGTCACGCAATGGTATAAAAAGAAAGTTGAAATTTATAGGCATGAGGAATAACAGCGTTAAAGTGGCTCTCTCTCTCTCTTTCTCTTTTCCACCTCAAGCATCGAGTGGCGGCGCGAAGTTAGAAATTAGTACTGTTGCCGGCCGTTTAAAAGATAAAAGCGAACTTTTCCCATTAATAGCTCGAGCTCGCGCGCTCGAGGCGGCCCGAAAAAGCTCCCAGTCAATTGTCTGCTAGAGTGAGAGAGCGAGAGAGAGAGGCACAAGCCTGTAATTATTTAAAAACTTTCCAGCCTGTGATTTTCACCTACACACGCGTATGCTCGCGCTCGGCGCTCGCTGGTTTTCGGAACCGTGTAACAGTATCCGACAAGAGGCTCTCGATTCGTAGCTTGTTCGACCGCTAGCGAAAATTTGCATGTAACTGCTGCTACCTCGTCCCGCGCACCTCCGGTGATTGTGTGATTGTAAGTCTCGCAAGTATCAGGTTGTTGAGTTGTAGCTGTACATCGTGTCTATATGTCTGTGTGAGTGGGTGTGATGTGTTTGGGGGTTTTCACAATTGCATATGTTTACCGCGCGCAACTGATGTATATTCACACGTGCATACACATATACATGCCATGCACTTTCTTTCGACAATTCATCGTCGAACGCCAGTCACATAATCGTGAAAAGAAATAATCGTCGAGCTATAGTATCCGGCTGCAATCAAAGCGATCTTCAAATGACGCGGATCGCTGGCAGCGATTTCGTTTCCGGTAGTTTTCGCGAATGGCTAGGGCGCGCGGCGGTGGCAGCACGCGCGTGACTGCGAATTCGTGACTCGGCACTTTCCACGCTCAATTCTCTCTCTCGCTGTCTTTTTTTTTATTTTCTCTATTTCATTGCCGATCGCCAGCACACATACTACTCTGTATTACAGAAATGCAGTCGAACTATATGTATACCTTTTTCTTTCGCTCGACGGCGATATTCAATAGAGTGCATTTCAACGAGCTATATGCTCTTTTATTGGAGGGCGATTGGTCAGTTAAATGATATTCGATTTTTGTGTGTGTATGTGCGTCGAATAAAATAGTTTTACGTTTGATTCTGCGAGGAAAGAAAGATAGAATTATTAGGTACTTTGATATAGCTAAAAAAAGCAAGTACTTTAGTTTCCCTTTTTTTTAGCACAGCTAAAGAGCTAAAGCTGCTATTCCAAGAAACATAACTTCAAAAGCCTCCTCGGACCATATAAGAACGTATTACAACGAAGTCGTCAAGCGTCGCGTGTGTTACGCGTCGCTCGAAAACGCTAATCCACGCCCGTAATGCGAGTGCAACGTAAATGGCCCCCTCGCGTAAGCAGCGTAAGAAAACGAGCAAACATACACTTTGTTTATTCTGTATGGGAATTTTTTTCCCCGAGCTCGCGTTGCTTCAACAGTTTATTTGTGATTCTTTTCTTCGTTTTTTGAGCTTCAAAGTCAGCTTATTTTTCTCGTCTCTTTCGACTGTTTACTGACAAACATTTCACTCTTTGCGTCGGTATAATTGCTGAGAGATAACGAGAAAAAGTATCGCGACACTTTTCTTGTTTTTACGCACATTTTTTACATGGGCGTCTGACTAAATTTCGATATTTCTACTGAATTTAAAAACTCAATCAGAAGTATAAATTTTTCACCTCCCCGAAACGTTTATATTCTGCAGAAAGAGGAACATTTTTTATTCTGAACGCGACGTAAAATCGATTTGCGTTTCACTTTACCAGCAGCGAGACAAGAAAAAAAAAGTAACAAGCAACGCAGTCCATGAGAAACGCCTACAAAAGCGTTCATGAAGACTATCGCTTCGCGTATGTATGTGCGTGCTAGCAATCTTAACTCTGCGGAGGCTCGAGCGGATAAAGCTCGTTTTTTTTAATCATCGCAAAGCAAAAAAAAAATACACTAACAACAGCTCGGCATTTTATATTACCCATGAGCTTTTACGCGCGAGTGTATACGCGTCCTTTACGAGCCATTCGTTGAGCGTATACGTGTGTGTGTTTTGTATTTGTATGGATTGTCTTATCTCGGGTTTTGTTTCTTCGTTTGCTGTGTGTGTGTGTTTGTGCTCTTTTTTACGTGCATTTCAAAGCTCTTTTGCTATGTTTATTCACGGTTTGCTTTATCTGCTTTTTGCTTCGACTAACTAGCCTATTTCTCTTACGTAGCGCATTTTCTTTGGCGAGCTGTTTGTATAGAGAACGTTTAGATTATTCATGGCTTGGCCTTTTCTACCCCCCTTTTTTGCGTTCATTAAGTAATGTAGATAAGTCTCTTTTTTTATGCGCGATGAATAAAAAAAATGCTTTTAAATTTCGTAAATCCTCGACGAACTCAAAAAATTACGAGAGAAAGCATTTTTCATTCAACAGACCCATTAACGCAGAAATAGTAATCCGCAAATTTGCCATTTCGTACTGCGCGCAGACTTTCTCATTTTTTTTCAGTTCCAACCGGCCGGAGGGCAACTTTGCAAACTCCGCCCGACAATCTTCACGCACGATTATCTCATTCCCTACCCATTATTTTTTGCGTTCTCTCTCTCTCTCTCTCTCTTTTCAGCTGTCCACTCGCGACATTTCACTCGCGACTCTGAGCTTTTTATCCCTGCCCTTGCGACTTCCTCTTTCCGCTGTGAGGCTGAATTAAAAAAAAATTGTCGCTGGCCGTCCGCGCGCTTCGTATTAAAATTCATATATTTATTCTCACTTCCGGAGAACTCGGATTAATGCATAAAAGACGTTAAGTCCGCGAGAGTTTTTCACTTATGCAGCGCTTAGTGCAGCTTACGAATGTATGCGAGAGTTGATCAATAATTTCCTTGCGCTTCGTTTTTGTACCATCCTGATGGATTAACGTAACTTTATTTCAAAACATAATTACTCAAACTGTTAAAACGTGTTCAACGTAAAAAAAAAAGCTTAAATACTTAACTCGCGATAACGTCAAACTTTTCATCTAAATAATCGTTAAAGTCTACCTTTACCTACCAGTAAAAAAAAGCTCAGTCAGCCATTTACTGAAGCATTATGAAAAAAAAACTCGAATCTTCTTAATATTTTCCAACTCGTAAAATCGAGTAAAAACACACGCGTTACCATTCTCGCATTAATTTCGCAGATTTAAAATAAGCGCTTGACGAGTCACCTTATCGACTCATTGAAATATCGTACTCTGATCTTACCTATATATAACTCGCGCGCAGCAACGGGATCGGATTGGATGTCGATATAATATCCCTCCGGACGAATAATTTTATTCCTAGGCTCTCTCTCTCTCTTTCTCTCGCTCGCGTATATAGCTTCCCGGACATATTGGATCTTCGGAAGGCGACTTTTCTCCCTGCCGCTGCCGTCGCCGCCGCGTGTCTTTATTAGTCCTCTCGTCTCTGTGACATACTCTGCTCGCAAGGAGAACACGTCTTCTCTGGATTTTCTTTGCGCAAGAAAATCTTGCCTGCTCGAGATTTTATATCCACCTGAAAATGAGAAATTGCAGTTAAGGAAATCGGAGTATAGATATTTCACTTAAATATTGCACAAAGGACATTGCATTTTCAACCTTTCGTTTATAATGCATCATTCCGTGGAAATGTCGGAATGGAATATTGTCTCTCAACCGATAATGAAGCCCGCCGAAGATATAGAAAGATTAAAGCTACCGTGCATTAAAATGCAATATCGCCAGGCAAGCCCGCGAGATTAATTCAGTAATCAAATACTAAAGCCGGCGAAAATCCGTCAGCCGATCGCACACAATTTGTCGAGCAAATTCTGACGGCATGAAAGGCCCGACAGATCTCTTCATTGTCTATGTATGAAAGCCAGACGGAGAGAGCGGGAGAGAGAGATGGATAACCCGACCGTGCATGTAGAGTGGAAAAGAAGAAGGAAAAGAAGAAAAAAAAAGAACCCACGGTGGTTGTGTGTGTGTATATATAGCGTATAGCGGTTAACTCGCCAATCCTCTCTTGTATTATAGATTCGGTGTAATAACCGGCGAGTCTTGCGCTCGCATACTGTTTGCCTTGCACGAAATATCATAAAGCCGCGGGAAAATGGCTCGGGCGTTACTGAAATCTTTATTAGCGTTGAGAGAGAGGGAGAGAGACTCGTTGGTTTACTTTATTCGACATTGACGGCTATATACTCGTCTTTTCTTTTATTATCTGTAATTGAAATAGCGGAAGATTTCGAATAACGTATGGATGTGTATTTAAATGGTTATTCGATAAAGCAAAAAAAAAAAAATGGCTTTTCATATTTTCACATTTGCAACGAAGTGAGTGACATTAATGTCGGAGTAAAATAAATGCAGACATTGAATTCGCGATTCTTTACTCAACGCATTAAGCTTGATAAATTTTAAAGCCGCACACATACGCACACACACACACACACACACACACACACATACACACACAGCTATCAGTTCTATTCGCGAGCGGCGCGGCTCGCATCCTCGCTGATAATTACCAAGCTAACCAAATCGAAATAATTAAACGCTCTCCTGGGTTAAAACATCCAAAACGAACGGTTTATCCTGGCTTATTACGCTGTCGGACCTGATAAAGTTCGATTAATGTGGATTCACTTTTATATGGAGCGAGAGAGTTCAATCTTTGCAAAATATATTACTAGAGGATTTTTCGATTTATTATCTCGGGGAAAATGGTATTTTCATTTTTATTCTGGATGAAAGAATAATGAAGTTCGCGAAAAAGCGCCGCGCGGAATAACGTAGTTTCGTGATCTATCATTGAATTTGAATGATACCTCGAAACTATATTCCAGATTTCTTTTCAAACTGTTCTAAAGTTCATGAATAATAGAATTTTCACCGATATTTTTGGTATAATTATTCTATGCCACACAATATATCGAATACCCGATCGAATAAACATTAATATACCATTAAAACTTTCACAATCTTCGTCTAGACGACTATCTCTTAAACAATGCAACTCGAAGAAAGCTTTTGCATAAAATATTCTCGATTACAGTTCCAGCGCGACGAATGTAAGCACATCCTGTGAGTCCTAATTAGCCGAGCGGCGAGACAATGGCGACACATTTTTAAAACGTGTACGCGCGTGTACACGAGAGAAAGAAAAAGTCAGCTTGGGAAATAATGCAAAATCCTTAGCTTCTCGACGTTCTCGTTTTTTTCTATCCTCTCTCTCTTCCCAGTAACCCCGCACGGACGAGATAAAGGCGAGGCTGAATTATTCGCAGGGGTCTGCATGAATTACGCGAGCGCACGATCATCGCGTCAAATTGGACGGACTGCATTATGCAAGTGACGCTGCAAGCCAAATTAACTTGGCTTTATATATGTTTTTTTTCTTCTTCATCTTCTACGTCTTCTTCTTCTTCTCCTATCATGTGCTCTGATAATTTAATCATGTTTTCCATTATGTTCTTTTTTTTTTGGTTGAAGTGTATTTCGGAAATACGTGTGCGCGAAGTATGATGGAATTTTCAATGAACGTTTCGTTATTCAGCTGGAATTAAGCACTTCTTGTCGAGATTCATGTGGCAGTTAATTGAAAAATTTTACGTGCTGCTACTTTTCGATGAACTTTGCTCAAAATATCAAGGAGAAATAACTTCACTTTATAAAACAAATATTGCGAACGACACAGTAAACGCTCAATTACCACGAATATTCATGGGGTCACAATCCGTCAACCACCGCGCCGAAAAAAAAACTCATGGAAGCCGAATATGACCTTTTTATTTTTCTCTTTTTTCTCTCGTGTGCTCGCGACATTTCTCGAGAGCGAAATGGGGAAAAGGAAGATTCATCGACGAGCGGCTTTTTTCGAGGTGAACTCTCGCGCGCGCCGCTCTCGCGGAAATACCATTCTCTCTTTCTATGAAGAGAACCCGTGAAGGAGAACGGAGACGAATAATTTTTAAGAAAATACATTTCTCCCGCAGGATATGGCCCATCCGTTTTACCAGCGCGTCTCTCCTACTCGTGAAAAACGTTTCTCGAGAGTACAAAGAAAAGTGTTCGTAATTTTTTTTTAGTTAGTATATTTTGAATTTCGTGAAAAATTTGTTGCTGTTTACGTTTCATATTTGGTATAGCAATGTAAACTGTTGTTGGTAGAATATTGCATCTCAAATATCAACAATCTCAAATTCAGTATAAATAAAAACAAAAATTCAACCTTCGAAATTTAACATTCACGTAGATACATCAAATATAAAACACACAAAAAAGATACATCTTGAAAAAAAAAGCGCATTGTCGTTTAATTTCCTGCCTAGCGGAGAGGTAAGGATACGTATTTTCATCTGTGCGCTCGGCGCGGCTTACGTATTCTCATTCTCCGTCGTGAAAAATAGCAGAGCCATTCAATTCGGAATATTCAATGGCTCTGCCGGGAGAATATATAGCAAATCTATAATATCGTTTCCAAAGGCTATCAACCCAAGGGTTGTTGCAGCGCGCGCTAACGCATTTTAATATCCTGCCTATTTAATACAGCGCAAGCCGTGGCTTCTTCTTCTTCTTCCAGGAAGACTTTTAATAAAGGAATTATTGAAAAGAGATGTTTTTTTTTTGTCACGAAGAATTTTTATCTAATTTGAATATTAAATCTTAGTTTTATTTTCGAAATTTAAGAGTGACCGAGAATTTCACGGATAATTGAAGAAAAGAAGTCTGTTCATAACTTAATATCGGATTCATTTACATAACTCTCTCCAGACTATTTATCCCGTTCGTTTGCAATTTGAAAGTTCAAATCGATCGATTGACTTGTTTGCCGTACCTTTTCCAATTATCGACTTGCTCGGATACAAGATACACCGATAAAGATTTTTAATTTAGCGCATGCAAAGAGAGAATGTACGAGAACTGAAAAAAGCTTTTGAATATTTTAACACTGCCCGTCCTGTGCCGGTGACAAAATCGATTGGACATCCGAAGAGCTGAAATATTTACTGATTTTCCGGGAAGAAAATACACTAACAAATTCTCTCACACAATGGGGCTTTGTTATTTTCTCTGTCGGACTACCAATTTGCTCAGCGTGAAACAAAAGGGAGGGAGGATTCGATAAATGTACCTGTCTCTCAACTCTTAAATTCTTTTTTTTTTGTCTTTCTCTACCGAGAGACATTGAGTATCGCAATCACGGCTCCATAACTTTGTCTCTCGTGCGCGAGTGCTTGATCGAAAAACGCCACGCGGAAAGCGATAAGAGGAATTTCGCTAGACGAGCAAGAACTCGTGTCGTGCTGCTGCTGCAATTGCCGTCGGCAAAAGCGGCAGTGATTTTCTTCCTTTCTTTCTTGTTTTTTACGACGCGTTTTTATTTTATTGGAGGACTTTTTTTTTGCTTTATTTCATTCCCTTTGCTCGCTTTCTCTCTACAGCGCTTTTTAAATATTTCGACCTGGAGGGTTATTTACAAGTGACAGCTTTGAAGAGAGCTTAAGTTTATTAAATTCTTTTGTTATTAACTGGTTTCTAACGTCGACGTACGCTACTCGTTGAAACGAGTTTGTCTGCTAAGTAGTTCATGTCAAGGTTTGATCGGACATTAAATTTCGCGAGTTTAATTAAAAGCACATTCACATTGTTTCGAAAGTGAAAATTATTCAACGAGCGACGGCGCGACGATCGAGCAAGAAAATTAATTTGGCGAGAGCGCAACAATCGATCGCCGAGGGAAAAATTTTCATTTCCCGCGCGTAAACAGCCGTGAAAAGAGTATCACGTCGTCGTCGTCGTCGTCGTCGACAGCATGGAAAAGATCCATGAATTTTTTCGCGTTCCCGACGTTTCCCATTAAGATCGGCGTGGGCCTTTGGAAAAACGAATCTCACGACCACGTTCACGGGACAAAGGAAGAGTGTGTGTGTGTGTGTGTGTGTGTGTGTGTGTGTGTGTGTGTGTGTGTGTGTGTGTGTGTGTGTGTGTGTGT
>JAWWMK010034824.1:0-13058 GCA_035047105.1 Galeopsomyia nigrocyanea
CGATATTTTACATAAGAAAAAGCACTTTTACCATTGAAAATAACGAATAACGCCAACGTTACATTATTTTAATTTTGGTAAAAAATAATGTCATTTTCGTTATTTTACTCTAAAATTCTATTCGTTGAGCGAATAACGCTATCGTTATTTTTTAAATAAAAATTTAGCGACAGTTTCTTAATACGGCCCCTGGCACTCGTCACCTTGCATTCTACAGTTCTATTCTAACTTTAAGGCGAGAAAAAAATTTATGGAGAAAAGGAACAGTGGCAAGTCACCTCAAGTGCTAATGCTAAGCACATGCTCATTGTTTCTTATGAGTAAATATCAGTATGCGCCCAACCCTGTGATCGAACTTGCATCTTCTTCCGTTTACAATAAATGAGCAAGCGGAACGGTGAAAAAATAAATAAATAAATATTCGGGATCCAACGCGGGGTTAGCTCAATTTTTTACATTGACGGGTCGCATATTTTCATCATAAAATCTTAATACGAGAAAACCAACGCATATCGCTCAGCTTGGCAAGCTGCACGATTAATTATTCCGTCAACAAACTCATCCTCACCGCAGGCAAGCAGCAGCAGCAAAAAAGCTAGAGTGCGACGAAATCTTTCAACCTCCAAAAAAAAAGAGAAGAGAAAAAAGCTACCGCTTCATGCACTGTTTTTCGCGAGCTAAGTTTTTTTTTCTTACCCGCCCCCCTCACAAAAAAAGGAGTCTCAAAGCAGCTGGGAGGATGTTTTTTTTAGACGAGAGAGCGAGAGCAGAGATTAAAGCGCGTCGGAGAGGAAATTTAGGAACCATAGAGGATGTTTGCCGTCGACGACGACGACACACCCCACTCTTCTTGCTTTTTTTTTGTACGCGCGATCTCGCAATGCGTGCGTGTATATACGTATACGTGTCCCGCTAGCGTAGTTTAGCGACTCCTGGGACGAGGAGATGGACTTCCCACCGAGAGAGAGAGCGAGAGCACGGAACTGACGTGCGCTGAATATCTAGTGCCAGATGCACACACGTTGCCCGAGTACTGGCCTTCTCGGGACATTTCAAACGTATGTCGCGAGAGACGTGCTAAATAAAAGTAACATGGAACTTTACGTTTATCGCCCCTCCTCTTTTTGTTGCCTTTCTCAGTTTCCGGCTATGATGATTAATTTTTTTAGTCCTTTTTTGCAAAAACAAAACTGTTATTCCCACATAGCAGTAGATTTTTAATATTAATATCAGGTCAAATTTAAATAAGTATGCTTTGCAAATTCAAATAATAAACACGAATAATGCATGCTCGCGATAACGTTCTCATAATGGTAAACACGAAATGAATACGCCGTATATTTATGAATTTCATTCGTAATAACTGTAACGATGCTATCGGCTCTTTCACTGACTTCTCTCTTTGTTGCGTATGAATAATGAACTCATTTATATAAACAAGGCTATTTTATGGAAAAATAGCGATATAATTACTCGTGTCATTAATTATCCTTTAAACAGTCGTTATAAACAAGCTCCGATAAATTTACATCGCTATACAGTTCACTGCGCTTCAAAATAATTCTGAAAAACTGAAAACTGATCATTATAAGTTTTTAAAGGGAATAATATGTTCTTTTCTTAGTAACATGACTTATAAGAAGAAACTTGCATGAATAATTCAGAGTTAAAAAAACTTGCAATGTTCTTCGCATAATCGTCAACACAAACGATATCAAAACTTAAATTGTCCTTCCTTGTATTTAATGTGGTGATAGAGAGAAAAAGTTTGCCGCAGCAGAAGGCAAGTCGTACTTGTGGCAACAAAAAAAAAAGACAGAGAGTGAAAAAAAATGAAAGTGCGTCGACTATGCTTTTAAGAAGAGTAGCCGCTGTTCAACACTTTAGCCGCGGGGACTACATTATCCGACGAGAACTGCTCTTAAGCTCTTTAGTCTAGACGCAAAAGGGACGAAAGGCGAAAAAGGTAACGGTGTTAACAAAAGGTGAAAGAAAAACCGCCGAAGAAGAAGTTGGATGTGCTATTTTATGGAATGCATAGTTTATAGCAACAAAGCTGAGGTAGCTTGCAGATTATTTTTAAAATATTATGAATTATTCAGAAGGTTTCTCTACCTCTTTCACAGATTTTAATTTGGCTAAATTAAAATTTCAAACAAGTCACTTTAGCCTTTAGCTCCACTTTGCTCGTGTTTATTTTTTATTGGATCTTTGTTGGCTAAGTTTAAACATAAACAAAATAAAATGAAAACAAAGCGCATTTAACAGTGAAAAAATTGTAACATAAAAAATTTTCAAGCCTTAGCGATTTTCTCGCACACTGTTATTATTGTAAACGAACAGTCGTCACAGAAGCTCAGCGTGGCTGGAGAAAATAAGCAATAAAAATTGATAAGAAAAGAGAATGAAAAAAAAAAAAACGAGGCACATAAGGTAAGAAAAAAATACGAAAGGGTCGATAGGCAAGCTCGCAAGCTCGTAAAAACTTTGACGACGAGACGGTGGTGGTGGTGGTGGTTTCGCCTTGGTGCGAAGCACCTGGTTGCGTGCGGCTTCGTGGATTAAGCTCGCGCAAGTTTCTTCGCTAAAAAATGAGCGAAAGTGAAAAAAAAGGGCTGACCGACGGCGACCAACTTTGGAATAAAAAAAAATTGTCGACGTATTTGTCATGGCGACTACTGAAGTTCTTCGTGCGCTCTTCTATTTTTTTTTTTGTTTTACTCGTATCATTCGCGTGAAAAAAGTTTCGCGAAATAATTTCGTTGGCCGCAATCATTTATATCGTGCGAAGTTTCGTACCTCAGTATACACAGCACTTTCAAACATTCAGAACTGTTTAGTCCGTGGAATTGTATATAAAGATTTATGGATTTTTTTCGCGTATAAAAACAATTCTACAACGCAATTACTTTATTTAGTATGCATAACAATTATTGAATATTTATTGAAATATTTGACCGTATATAATAAGTAAAATGATTATTCATAATTTCCAGAAATAAACCAAATATTATCGTGGCATGTTAAATAATTTAAAAAAAAGCTTACATATCGCACGAATAATCATTGCAAATATTTAATAACATTCTGTTTCCGCGTACACATTCAACATCGCACGCACCTGGTATCACGTTGCACACATCGTGCAAGTGCAACTTACAGGGTGGAGGGGTACGGTGGGATGGGAGTAATAAAAATCCGCAGCAATAATTGGCAAAACTGATAAAGCCGGTTATTTATGGGCGCGAGCGGAATTTATCTTCCCACAGCAGCAATTTCGACAAAAACAAGCCTCTCTCTCTCTCTCCTCCCCACTATTATACAAAGCTACCCATGTTGCTAGCTTGTTGGTAGATGTATACACTCTAAACTCGTTTACAAGCCATCGTCACTACACTGGGCCAAGGGACGAAGCAGAGAGAGAGAGAGAGAGAGAGAGGATAAAACAGGGCTCGCTATAAATTCGCGGCGGCGGCAATTTGATTTATAGAAGGTATATAGCGAGAAGCAACACCGAGAGAGAGAGAGAGAGAGAGAGAGGAGCAAGTGTATCAGTAGAGCGAGTCGCGTATGCGTCAGACGAGGTGCGAGAGAAAGCGCGCTTGGTGTGTGGCGTATTCCCAGGCGGCAAAGGCGCTCAAGCTCAGACGCTTCTGTATACGCTTCATGTTCGTTTGATAAACAGTTTTCCTATAATTGGATTGCTCCTGGAGAAACAATTGGTCCCGACTCTTTTGTGCCGGTATTAATCGTCGATCGAAATTACGTCATTTTTTACTGATTTTTTTTTTCTTTTTACCTCGTAGTACGTAATGCTCGTTTCGATAAATGATTGTTATGATTGAGCTATATTATTTCAATGAATGTCCAATGAATTTTCGCTTCTAATTGAATGATAAATATTATTACATACGTTGATTTGGTTTCTGTGCGCATATCTCTATAATAATAATATTTGCTTCAAATATGTTTGCATGCAAAAGTAGTACATTGCTACGTTTACTTACCAATTACACGATAGCGAACGCAATTTTGTAATGAACACAATAGTGACTCACCTGCAACAGAAAATGAAGAAAATATTGTTAACATTGCATTACGAATTCATATTCTGTACATCAAATTATTTACATCATTACATAGCAACAGTAGAAACATCGCAATTCCTATAGATATCTAACAAGAGAGTCATTGTAATGTGCTACATAACAATTGGCCACAAATGGAAAGACAACAACGCGAAATATAGCAACGAAAGCGAGTTTGCTACAGGCAGTTGGCTGCAATATCGTAATATATACGGAATGCATTGATGGTCAACCTCCGTATTGTAATTAAGCGTGTCGCGCAGCTCTCTAAGGGGGTGGTAGTGGCGAGAGTCGTGGACATTCCGCGCGCGGGAGGTCAATTATAGAGGTTCGACCGGTTACACGCTCGAAAACCGAAACCGAGGTGGTGCGGCGCCGGGCGCCGGGCTTTGATTCGACGGCGCGCGCGCACACATCAAATTTCAAACGGAACGGGCCACATTGTCGCCGCCGACGCCGCCGCCGTCGTCGTCGTCGTCGGTATATTGGTGTCTCATTACCACGCCTATATACCAGCCTGCCTCTGCTCTGTTCTACATGTAAATGACGTTGCGGAACCTACATACCCGACGCTTCCAATGCGGTTGACACTATGGTGGCCCCTATTTGGTTAGAATCCGGCCTGTGTGTATGTCAATACAAAGTTTTATTTCGTTTGATGCTGGCTGCTGTGATGGTAATTTGCTGCTGGTTGATGTGTTTGTTCAGAAGTTAATTTGTATGGTTGCTCCGTGTAATTTTAAATATAACTCGGCAAACAGAAGATAAGTACTTTGAAGCCCTCAAAAGCTTGTTCATTTTTATTTCTCGACAAATTTTACTCAAAGTACATTAGACTGTAAATACACTGCAATATAGGAGTCCTCTTGTTTCTTCTTATTACAAGAGACATTGCTTAAAATCATTGCCCTCAAGACAAGAAAACCTTATTCCAATGAACAAAATGAATGTAAAAGTGAATTGTATTTCCCGTAGGAGATTCATGAAACATTAAAAGTGGTAAAAACAATAAAAAGTCGAGAAAACCAATAAAATTAAAAAAAAAATGCAAGTAGGCAAAGGTAAATTCTAGGCAGAAAATAATGCAAAAAGTGAGCATGAAAAGATGTAAGTTGGCAAGCTCCAAGCGAAAAATATAGGCAGAGCCGCCACGAGAGAGAGACGGCAAAAAACGAGGACAGAGCGCACAAAACAAGCGAAGCAAAGATATAAGACGGCGAAGGCGTTGAGAAAAAAAAAATGAAAGAAAATATATACCGAAGAGTTGTGGCGGATATAAAGAAAACGAATGCGGAGCGAACGAAAGAGGAAGTAAGAAAAACGCGAGAGAGAGAGTCAAGAAGGCCGCCGTTGCTGCCTTGGTGTGGGAGGTAAAGGGGCAACAAAATAAACACAAAGGATTTGGGGGTAAGCGAAGGAGAAAGAAGCGCGGACTCGAGGAGCTGCCTGCCTGCCTGCTTGCCTTTGAGCGAAGTTGCAGCGGGTTCTGATTGGAGTACAAGTGGCCGGGTTTTCCTCACTGTGTGTGTGTATACTGCTTCTTGCGCGCGCCGCCACGCGAGTTATATTCTGCCGAGGATGAAATCTCCCGCGGAATTATGAACCCGGAAGAGATGAGAGCAAGAGATACAGACGAGATAGAACTGGGATATATGACTTTAGCCTTGCAAAAGTTTTCGCGGCAGAGGTAAAATTTGCTTTCCTTTTCTCTTTTTCTTTTTTTTTCTTTTTTTGCTTCTTTTTCTTGGCTGTTTATCAAGCAGCCCGGATGATCATTGCCTAAGATAAAAGGGCTTCAATTTGTTTTTATAGCCGTAATAGACCTCTGTCAAAGTTTGTTTTGAAGTAATATCCCTGCAAAGCAGTAAAGTTTCATTGATCAAGATTCCGTTTTGGCGAGAATACTCATTTTTTAAGACCTCGTGAAAGCTAAATCGGCCAAATTAGAATTTTCTTTAAAATTTTTTGTACTAACGAAAATTTTACTATTAGATTGAATGAGTACTACTTTTTACATGCATCTATCTTGGAATAAGTCAAGAAAACTGAAAATTCAGCAAAACTTTATTACACAAACTTGGCTGCTTTCCATGTAGTGAATATTTCTTTTGAAAAATTAACTTGAATTTATATGCAGTCGTAAAAACCATGATACATTTTTTGGGTAAGTTATACTGAACTGTAGTGGTAAAATTTAAGCTCGATACATCTCAAAATCTTCAAATACAAGCCAAATCAAATAGAGCTTTGCCAATAGATATTGAGATTGAAGTTTTGGTTCAAATTCAAACAAAAGTTTGTAAACAACAACGAATTCGATAGGGAGGGGCGAGGGGGGGGGGGGGGGGCGGAAAATTCCACCACTGCGAGAGCGCGAGAGTAAAGCAGTGAAGCGTAAAGCAATAAGATAGTTCGACAGAAGGAAGTGCATATATAAAGGAGAACAACGGTATCGCTGTGGATGGTGGTGGTAGTTGCTTCAACCGCAAGATAGTCTGTATAGGTACAAGCGACTTCAGAGACTGAACGCAACATGCACACACACATATATACATACACATAGCTCGCGAGCGAGCGCTTCAAGGGATTTCAGAGGCGGATTTCGCATAACGACTTTCTTGTTCGGTCTCAACAAGAGTTAAGGCGTGGGGTAAACGCTCTCTCTCTCTCAGCGCATCGAATTTCCCAGCGATATTCGTAATCTCGTCAAAAGCTTAAACCGCAACGCGGCGCAGTCGCGCTTGTTGCTCCCCCGGATTAATTAAAATTTTCGTCTTGCTTGCGGATTTTAGCCGAGATATAATTGCGATAGTATACCGACCATATACACTCACGCAAATAGACTTTTACCATAAGATCCATGGGCGAAGTGCAGAATTACTCGGCTACGCGGAATATGGCTTATGCCGTGCGGCCGAATGTAGCGTGAAATTTTAGGAACAAACTTTTATAGTAAATGCAAAACCATTTCTCTCTTGTACGCGTGGACGAGCTCGTACTGTAAGCATCATTTTAAAAGGGAAATGTTTAAAAGCCAGCGTTATCTACGATAGTCGCTTTAAAGCCGCGCGTAGGAACTTGAAAAATTATATGCTTACAGCTTTTTCGAATGCGAATGTTATTATTCATAGAGTTATATTAGACGCGTATGGGCGCAAAGATCTAATTAAAAAAGTTTACGCGCAGGCTTTATCTCTCCGTTTTTTTTTTGCGCTTCAAAAATGTTTTTTTTTTTTAAACAACGGCCGTGCGCCATGAAACAGCGACGGCGCTGAAGTAGTTAACATCTGTTTCAATGAGAATTACAGCGAAGCCATAAAGTTTCCAAAGTACTAATTCAGCCAGCGCGCGCGCGCGGCTTCATAATTAAAATTTACCGAAAGTTGGTGAGTAAAAAACAAAAAAAAGAGAGGCGGGAGAGTGGCGCAATAATTATACGCAGCAGCCTCGAAAAGAGTGCAATGAAACTGATTACTCTCGCTGGGTGCGTAAAAAGTGCGAAAAAAGTAAGGGGCACTCGTTTGTCAAGAGAGCGATGAATTTTTTTTTTTTTTTTCGTAATTATACCCACGAGGAAAAGGTGACCCATACAAAGACGCGTATAGTACATTAGATGTAGGGAGGAAATAGAGGTAAACGTACGTCTACGCTTTGAGCGTGATAATGCAAAAGCCACGTATTTGGCTCATTTCACCGATGCGGTTGCAGGGTTAGCCGCGAAATTGCACGCGATACCATAGAGATAGCAAGAAGGGGAGGGGGGAGGAGGAACGAGTGGCGACGGATATGAATTTCCGGCGAGGTTTGCTTAGGCAAATTACGAAACGCGAAGACGTCGCGCGCGCTCGCAGGGGCTTATGGAGTAAGGGAAGCGCACGCGGCTGAATAATGAGATGCGAAAAGAAACCGAGGAAAGTGGGGAGCTGAGTTAAAGGCCACGAAAGGAGCTCGCGCTGAATTAAATGCCTTTGAATTGGCAAGGGAGAGAGATCGACCTTCTCTGTTTTTCTTTCGAGGCGATTTTCCGCCTTTACCTTTTCCCGACTTCTTTTACTTTTTTTTTTTGGCCGAGGAAAATTGAGTTGGGCATAGTTTTGGTAGATTATACGTCGAAGCTGCATGTTGACCTATTTGGATAGCGTGGCGAGACGAGCCGTTTAATTAAAATCGAGGGTCAAGTTGAAAATTAGCCGAGAATTTAGTTACTGTTGAAAGAGGAATTTCGATTTTAAACTTTTGCTCTAATTTTCTGCGCAAACATTTTTAGAACAAGAGTACGTATCAAAACATTGAACGAAATTCTTATCGGAATTCGATGAAATATTTATCGATAAATAATCAATTATATTTATTTAAGAAAATCATATTACAAGCAATTAATTTTATAATGGAAAATTCAACTGCCAGCACTTCATAAATATACTCTCGACAAGCTCTCGTGGAAATTCAACTGCCGACCGCTCGCGTGTTCAATTAATTAAATTAATCACCCGTGAAATAACTAAAGGCTTCGACCATAATTTCGAAAGCACTCAAAAATATTTTCCTCCGGTTAACGGTCTGCTCAATTCGAACACGGAATCACTTAATCAAGCGCGCGCACACGCTCGAAGCCCACTCGACGTACAGAATTTTCCAGTTCGTTCCCTCGATTCAAAGTGATTTCTGCACCCTCGTGTGTACTTCGACATATGTCGCGCGCGCGGGGGCAACTCGCGAACGTTACATACAACGAAATAAAAAAAAACAAAGGATCGCGTTGAATTATTTCTCGCGGCACGGTTTTATTTTTCTCTCTTTCTCCGCGGGAGTTGTTGGCCTTTCGAGCACGTACACTTTTTTTTTTGAATGGGAAAACGCAGCACTTAAGCACAGAGTAGTGAATGGAGCCGTTGAGCTATGAATAATGAATGTCCGCGGCACGCACGCGCGATAAAGGAGTGTGGGTGCATGGGCGCGACGCCAAGTGACGCCAAAGTGACTCTGCTCCGCGCGACAATTATTAGTCAAGTTCAAGAGTGTGCGCCAAGCGGTAAGATTATGCTGTCTGGGCATGTCCCTCGCGGAAAATATTGATGAGCCCCGAGCGCGAAAACTGGGCTAAAGTCATTTGTCTTGCAAAAGCTTATATATGTATACCAACGACGCCGCTTTGCGCGTATAATGAGTGAGTTATGAACAGCTGATTTTTTCATTACTCACTCGCGAGCGAGCGCTTGTTTTAATTCCTAATTTTTCAGTCGATCCCTCGCTTACGTAGCTTCATCGATCATTCATTCGTTCTGACAAATTATTCAGCTTCTTTCGTAATTGAAAAAAAAAAGTTAGAAGGAGCGGAGATGAGCTTCGCAAGTGTCGGAGTTAATTAATTGGAAATAAATTGCATCGCGAGCGAAAAGAAAAAGTAAATTCGTGTAAGTGATTCTATGAAGAAAATTGAATCTGCATTAGATATACATTTTGAATTAATTGAAGTAGAAACTTTGAATTTCCAACTAGCGAAAGGTTTACTTTATACTCGGCGTGTATGCATAAGTGATTTCAATCATTGAATTTAACATTATTTTCACGTCGAAAAGTCAACGTAAATTCGCATTATACAAACTTGCCAACCGTAATGTATAATTCACGAAACATCTCGACTTACTTCTGTATAAAAATCATAACGAGATTCAATTCAATTTAACAACCCATTAGAACGGTTAAAGTAGGCCGAGCAAACCAAACTTTCCGCAAATCGAATTTCACTTTCGACAAAAGCAACACAGCAGCACCTGGAAGACGCGCAGGCAGTTAGAGGTAAAAGTCCTCGAGCATTCTCGTCGTACTACGACTTATCGATAATCGATTAGAGCCAAAGTTAAAGAGTTTCTTCTTCCGCGTAAAAAAAAAAAATCGTTTGCCGCTGTCGCCGCGTTATGGAAAATCGTTTACAACTCGTCCCTCTTATCGACCTCGTTTCCTTAACCAATAACGCTTTTATCTTTTAACAGTCTCTCTTTCTCTCTACCGCAAGTTGATGCACTCTAATAACTGTATTATTTTATTCAGCTGGATTGTGATGTTTATCGCTTTAGTTTGGCGTGAAATTGCCAATTTTATACGAACTGAATCGACGCTCAAAGTATCGTAACTCGCGAAGCTTATAAATGCTAAGTAAAAAGAAAAAATCTTGATTAAAGTCATATTCTCGGCAAATGGGATATTATCGATACGTCTTTTATTATCATATTCTTGTCCTCTTATCTGGAAACCGATAATATCAAAAATGTCCGATCGATATAAAAAGAAGACCATCAGCAGCGTCTGAGCTGCGAAGAATGAGGAAAACGAGGGTAGAAGAGTAATCCGCGTTTATCGTGTTTTCTCCGGGAACAGCTTTTCCGGATTTTCCAGCAACTAGGCGAGTTTTCGGTTAGCCACACAGTCGAGCATTGCAAGTTCCGACATTACGAGAGAGAGAGAGAGAGAGTTCGAACGACGTACACGATCGAAATTGCCGTGTCCCTTTTGCCGTCGTCCAACGATCGTCTCGCTATTGCTGATGCGGCGACTGCTACATACGACGACGATGGACGACGACCGACGTAAATCTTCGGGGGGCGACCAACTTTTCTGTTCTTTTTTTATGCTTTGACCTCCGAATGAATTTTATTTCACCCGGGGTATATGATCAACTTTTTTTTTGTCACGCGGTGCGATTTTTCAACGTGCGCAGTGACGTATGGATACGACTGTGTCAACGTTACAGGTTTTCGATGGATATCAGGTTTTCATGTCCGAAAATTTCTAAAATTCTTATATGGATTTTTATTTATATCATTCATTTCAACAATCATCATTATTTTTCAATCGAGGTGGTGGAGAGGTACTGTAATTTGCAAATTAATGGCATAGTTTCAGGGTAACTTTCGGAGTAGTACAGCGAAAAGACGAACGAAATAGGAGGAAATGAAGCGCAAAGCCAAAGGCGAAAATCCATCAGTGATCGGATCGATAGACTTGGGGGTGCAACAAAGGCTAGAGTAAATACCACAATTTATCAAGTGGAGTGTTGCGGGCCGCCTGAGCGCGAATTCCGGGGATGAACGACATAATTATTCGCGCGGCTGTTTGGCAATTTCTCGAGCGGCAAGTTTTCCGGCGCGTCGACGACGAAAGCTTTTGGTTTCGCTCGTTCCTATACGTAATTTGGTCGTCGAGCTTTAGCTGACGCGCTCTTGGCCCATTGATTCCTGGGGAATTGGCGTTGATGTTTTGGGACTCCCCGGCTTCGTTGGTTTTGCTCTTTGAAAATTTATTCCCTCGGCGTCAAATCGATCCTCGCTTGCTTCTCTACAACGCTCCCTATTCTAATAAATATTACGCCATTTCGACGGGCGTACACATACATAGTATACACACACAAACACACGCGCATATATCGAATAAATAGCCTTTTCGTTTTGATGCAGCTGCGATATGGCTTTCCGCGCGATCTGATAGCTAACGCGTATATGTTTTCGTTTACTATTGAATATCAATTCTGTGAAAACAAATAGCAAGCTACGAATCTAGTGAAACGAATATTATTTTTTTATAAAAACTCGAATTTTAGTCAGTATCATAGAGGTAGAGATAAAATGTTTTGAGTGGATAATCCATCTCTTTTTTTTTTAATTATTTTACGTGTTTGTTTCTATAACCATCATGTAGATCTTTTCATGCGGGATTTATATGAATTAAAAGCGATTATTTACCATTGTGCAGTGACGCAACATAAAAAATTCTTACGAGTCTTGAAAAAAAACTTTATAACAATGTTACATAATGCATTCGATGAATTTCACTTTTTTTATTTTATTATTAAGTGTACAAGTTACTGTCAAGTTTTTTACACGATCAATCATAATTTTAACGTCGTCAAAATATTTTCAGAAATGACTCTCAAGCAAATAATAATCCATTTACAGCTAGGAAACGGGCTGGCGATCGAAAAGCTCGTAAACTGCGAAAGCTCCAATTATCCGCGCTCACATCAACGGCAGCAGTAGCAACAGCAACAGCAGTAGCAGACAGCACAAAAGCCAAGCCATCGGCTTACAGAACTGCAGGTTGTCAGTCGAGCGACGCGACGGCGCGCGCAACAGAAGACAGCAGTGAGCCAGAGTTTGCTTGGCCAGTTAATAACTTGGAGAGAGAGAGAGAGAGAGAGAGAGAGAGAGAGAGAGAGAGAGAGAGAGAGAGAGAGAGAGGTGCGTGAGCTGGTTTGAGCGAGATAAGCTCGCCTCCCAGTCCTCCCCCGTCGGTTCGTCCCGTAAACTTGACAAATCGGACTAACGGGACTAATCGCCTCATAAGCGACATTCTCGCTGGACCTTCGCCAATTGAAGATTTATCCTCGGCCATTGTCTCGCGAGATCCACCCGCTTTCGTCCCCCGCGAGGCACATTTCCCTCGCTCTTCGCTCACTTTGGTCTCTGTGGGTCTATTCTCGCTGCTGTATAACGCCTTTTTTCTTTTGTTCCCGCGACACTGCATACAGTTTTGTTCATAATTTGTTGAACGTTTGTTTGCACCTCTATTGCTGTAATTATTGCCTGAGATAGCAGTTAAAGTATCTCTTGATCTATTCAATTATGTATTTTCACGGTGATTACTGAAGGCTTATTCATTCCGGATATTAAATTTGAATTTAGGATCGCTATTTCTTGCAGTTGATTTTCACAATTAATTAGATCGTCAAATTACTGAAATGAATTAATTTCGAAATATATCGTCGATGAAGTGGAACAAATCAATATCTCCATTCAATTTGACCTATGGAGGTGCCGTTTCACCACTAATTCACTCGTTATACGGAACGATTAATTTTCGAATTCTATAAATTGTTGGATTAAAATTTATCAATATCTCCCGTGTAAAAAAAAAAGTCTGGCAAAAGTCTGGCAATAGTCTGGCAGAAGTCTGGCTTAGAAAAGTCTGGCGGAA
>JAWWMK010034835.1:0-13051 GCA_035047105.1 Galeopsomyia nigrocyanea
TAGAGGGTCGGGCGCTGCCGCAGCTTCGTGCACTTCGTGCCTACTCGCATTCGGTTCGCGACCGCGACCCTTGATTTGTAAGCGTTGCGTCGATTTTTCTAGAAATAAATGTTTTGAACTAGATATCTTTATTTTATTATCATTAGTAGAATACAGTGAGACATATACTAACTTCTTTGTTTAAATTATATATATATATGTAATTATTCAGCTACAAAGAAAACCATTATAATATGCTGTTTTAGTATTGAAAAGTCATTCGTTTATAATTGTGAGGAAGCTATAGGCATGGCAATTTACTGATAGAATATCTGTCGATTATATTTCTGCGTCACTGGCAATATTATTATTAATAATTGGGCTTGACTAAAGGAAATTGTTTACTCAAGCCTATATAAAACATGCTGTAGCTGTAAACAAAAGTCATATAATCGTCACGATGAAAATAACATTACAAGTTTTTGCTGTCCTAGTAGCGATCATTACGGGATTGAGTGCAACTAAAATACATAAATGTCCAGGAGGTAAGATAAATGCATGTGTTTGAAAAAAAAATCATTTATCTTGAGATTTGCCGTAAAGTAGGGCTAACGGTGCTTTTTTTCAAAATATTCACTACTATCTACCATTGTAGTAAGTACGTAATTAAAAAGTGATTTTTCTTGTAGATGATTCACCTTCAATAGAGGATATAAAGGTAACGCTTGGAGATTGTGAGGATGAGACACCATGCGTATTAAATAAAGGTGAAAAATACAACTTCGAGCTGCAATTTAAAGCATCGCAAAATGCCAACAATCCCGAATTAGATGTATTCGTATCGGTATTTAAACGCTTGGTACAAATCAGCAGTGCGAGTGACCCTGATGCTTGCGAAAGTATACAAGACTCGAAAGGCAAGAAAGAAGCGTGCCCTTTGAAAGAGGGTCAACAGTATACCTACAAAAAGCCTATTGAACTAAGCAAGAACGAAAGAACGGTAACATTCCAATCTCATAATAATAATAATAATAATAATACTAATAATAATAATAATATGGTAAGTCTACCCAATACCGCCACTAAGATTTCAAACCGCCATAACTTTTTACCCCGAGCGAATTTTTCAACATGCGTGGCCTCATTTGAAGCTGCCCGTTCGCCTTTTAAAATGATGCCTCGCACGATTAATTTGGTGATGTCTAACTAGAGTTATAACACTTTGAAGCGAACAACTTATTTTTGGTATAAAAAAGTTAGTATACCCCATCCCGCCACTTCGAGAAACAAGTATTTTGACAGATGAAAATAATGGTTGATACTGAAAAATAAGTTTCGGTATCAACGTTTATTATGAAGACGTGCTATTTTCATATGATAAATTATGTGGTAACTTCTTCATTATTAATAAACACTAGTTTAAAAAATAAACTAAAGATTGACCATTATACGTTGATAATTAGTCGAAATGAATTTTTTTCGAGTTCTTTTACATTTGCGTTTCTTTATTTGAACAAAAAAATGCAAAACTGTATGGAGAAAAATGAAATTGAAATTTTGACCGATCGTTTATATAGGATTTTTGAAAGTGACGGTATTGGGTGGACTCGAATGAGAATAGTAATGCGGCCAGCATTTGGCTTATTTGTGCGCAAAAGGCAAATCTGATGAGTGTTTTTGAAAGAGCAAAAGAAGACGAATCAAATGGTATGTCGCCGTTTCATGTTTAGGTATATTAGCCTAGTTAATAGTACATGTCGTCCACAAGAATTTCGGAGAGTTGAAAAATTTGCTCATCCAGAGCATAAAACCGCTCGTGCAAAACGAATTTCGTATTCGGACATGGTTTAAATCATTGGAACTTTCATTACTTAAGGGAGTTGCTCACCCAAAAGAATTAATGGATAGAAAAATATGAAACATTGTAGATTGACCAATTGTAATAAAAAAATAACTCACACAAAGTTTCACGACCTGAGGTTGGTTTTTAGGTAAGATATTCGTAATTCTTTTTCCAAGCCAGTTTAACAGACTCTTATGAGAAATCATGGAGTTGGCTGCACATTATTCTTTATATCGTCGTAATTGATGGACATGTTACGATAATCTTTTTTCTACAATAAAATAAATATCTAGCGATCATTTTGACACATTAAGAACATTAATTCATTGGTTATAAGTTGATGAAAAATTAGAAAATGTCACGAAAAACAACGATTTTTTGCTGTAACCTCTATACCTATAACATTGACACTACGTGAGTCGATCAACCTAACCCAGCCTTTCTTTGACTTTTGCGGTGAGCAACTCCCTTAATATATAGCACAGACATAATACACTGCGGTGTACAGAGCAAGCGTACATATGAAATAAGAGCAAGTGGCGGAATTGGGTAAAGGTACATTAATAATAATAATAATAATAAAATAACAATAATAGGTCTTCTTCTAGTGAATATCCAATTATTTATAAATTAATTCTCAAGTATGCATCAAATATTTTATGAGAAGTAGTTTGAAAAAAATGGGAATTCGATTTGCCGTTTTGTGACATCGACTTCTAACGAAATCATTTCATAGAATATCTTTGTAAGAACTGCATATAAATTAGTGCGTCATATCGTGTAAAAACAAAT
Source organism: Galeopsomyia nigrocyanea (assembly GCA_035047105.1). NCBI lineage: Eukaryota > Metazoa > Arthropoda > Insecta > Hymenoptera > Eulophidae > Galeopsomyia > Galeopsomyia nigrocyanea. The sequence continues at coordinate 2,615 of JAWWMK010034835.1, forward strand.
AACGTTGAAATCAAAAGACTTTATAGTTTACGTAATTATCATTTCGAGTTAGCCTATTTATTCAAAGCAGTTCTCGAGGCATAATTTCATTAATTCATCAGTTGAAAAAATGAAATGCGGATCATAAATTCATGGGCTGTGTGGAATAAAGGCCTAAGTACTTGTTCTAAGCATAGAACTTCCACGCAGCCCCTCAGTTGTGCAAACATCATTTAATAAATGATCTTCTTTTTTCTGTCTGCAGGTCACCGTCAATGCGCTATGGAATTTAGTAGATAGCAATGAAAGTATTACATGTTTCCAGATTCCTATAAAAATTCAAGATAAACCAAAATAAATTCAACTTGCTATGGAATCAATCGTGGTAGTCACATCGGGTTGGCTTGACGATTTTTAATTGTAAGAAACATATTATTTACAGCGCTGCACAGTGTAATTTTTTGGTTTATTTAATATTGCTTCCTTGGAGAGGAAGCTTTGTTTTCGCTTTATTTCAAATTTTCCGTTTTTTCGCTATAACTTTTTTTGTTTTTGATATTTCACGTTTCGGAATTGGTTTTTATGAAAGAGATAAACTTTCTGCGTGTCATCATTAAAGGATTTTAACATATTTTTTGCAGCAGAAATTATGGGAAGCCTACAAAGTCATTTTTTTATGGAATCCATATGTGTGTATGTGTGTGAATGTATTGTCAACTGGTATGGCTTTCCTATTCGATGGATTTCTATGAATCTTTGTTAATATGTTATGAAATTTGTCCAGGTAGGTGGGAAAATAATTTTCAAGTAGACTTATCGAATAGAAAAAATTTTATAGCTATTTTAAAAAAATAAAAAAATATAAGTATTATTTAAGCGTTTTTAGGTGTAAACTGTTGTAACTTTGGATGTATAATGAATTTCTTAACGTGTGAGGGCTCATTTTAAAGCTTATTAAAGCAGCTTTAAAATGAGCTGTTGCGCGCCAAATTTGGACATAAGTAGCCTGAGTTATTTCATTTATAAACAACCCATCTATTTAGGTGTGAGGTATGTGAATAATTGTTATGCGCAAAATTCTGTTAATTTATTTTATTTTCGAATTCCTTAACGCTTGAGAGCTTATTTTAAAGATTATGTAAGTAGCTTTTAAATAAGTTGTCTCACGATGAATTGGCTAATATGCCGCAGAATTGCGCATTGCTAAATTATATTTTAGGTATTTTTTTGTTGTTGTGATGATTGACTAGAATACAAGATGTGCGGAAAAAAGATATCCGTTTTGTCTAAACATTTTGCCCGAGAGAAACTAAAAATATCTGGTACCTTCAAGGAAGCATTCCGCCAGAGCAGCTGGCAGCGTATTTTTCCTTAATACAGTATACTACTAACTACAGTATACTAATACAGTATCACATAGAGTAATGAATGAGTCTTTCGAAATTTTGTGCTTCATAAAATAAAAATAATTGAAAAAAAATCTGTTTTTTTTTCGAAAATTGAAATCAATAAGCTACTCATATCCTATGTCCTTCCAATTAAAAAGAAAGCTTGCTCAATCTATTTTCTGTTATGGGTGCATACGTGATAAAGTCTCTCAACATTAAAATGTAGAGTGATTTTATTGTCCATATGCCAAAACGTTAGACAGAGAAAATACATGTAATAGAGCAAACCCTATTTAAGCCAATAATAACAAAATTCTCCATGAACAAAAAGATACTCGATATAAATAAGTCGTCTTTATAAATGCTTCACGAAAAACATTCGTGAAAATCAATGGTGGACAGTAACGTCGTTACAAAATTTTTAGAAAATAATGACGTCACTTTCTAAAAATTATGCATAATTTTCCATTTATTTTATAACTTTTTTCAGAATATTTTACGAAATATTTTACTATGATGACGTGAGCAATGTAATTTCTGAGTCCGACGCTATAAATTTAATTAAAAAATGGGGAAAAAATGTAATATTTCATTATTTTCTGGGCATTTTGGAACGGTTCTAGTCATTAAATGTATGGTTTATAGGAAACATTTTTTGAAATCTTCTATGGTCGGCCGACATTTGATCCATGTTATGTCTAGGTGGAGAAAAAAATGCTGCCATTAGGCGGAGGTGGGGGGGGGGGGGCCTCGACTAATTGCGACCTTGGCAATATATGGCAACAAACCACAGAAAACAACAATTTAACTTTCATCCACTAGTTAAGGGCGTAGTCATGTTCTCGCGGTTCTGTAGACATATTTGGCGCCGAAAAAATTTCTGGTAATGTACAAACATTCTTTGAACGATTTGTACACATTTCAGCCTGCAACCTTGTCACGTGCGTTTTACGTTGGATAGCTATTTAGACTATTGAACTGCTAATTCGGAATAACATCGCCATCATTCGATACGTCTGTCTTTAAGTATCGCAGAATTAAAAAAAAAGCGACATGTAAGCGCTTATGAAAAAAAAATTAAATAAGCTCTCACAAGATGTCAGATTATGTTCAATGTTTTATTATTTTATCAAACTTTTTATTTTCTTTCCGCATAAATTGATAACCTCGCCTGTCAAGATAAATTATTAAAATAATGAGAAAATGATTTTTTAGGAAAAATTTGGAGGAAATATTATTAAAAGTCACTCATTACTTTTTGATGTAACGACGTTACAAATAAAAAATTTTTAAAGTCGTTACTTGTAAAGAAATATTGTAATCGTATAACGTAACTCCGGAGTTGCCCACCACTGGTGAAAATGTATAAATACAGTCAATAGTATATCCATAGCCCGCACACTTTCTGTAAAAGTTTTGCCGTTAAAATACCCACGGACCGCGCGATCCTAACATATTATTTTTACGATCAACGAACGAACGACCAATTTTCTGACTTTATAAGAGTACGCTGCATCTATGACCACGTATTCTCACAGCGTCAACATCAACAAATCTAATACGTATGCACTATAACAATTCTTCGGATAATTATTCTCGTGTTACTGAATATTGCCTGATGAGCTCATTAACACTACTGATGAAACATTGCATTCAAAAACGTCTACGTTTGCTTTTTTGAAAATACTTCCTAGCCCTAGGCAGATAATTATTCTCAACATCTTAAAGCATTCCACTGCAAATGAGAAATTATATGTAAAATGTAATACAAGTCGTTTACTAATATGAGGTCATATTTTTTTTACTTCAAATAAAAGGTTTACCAAAGTTACTTGACGATTTTTTATCCTACGTCGAACTTATAGTAAAACAGATAGTAATCAATAGTAGACGATTAAAATTATGGTCATTTAAACTCTAATTTCGTTAGTATAGTTTTGAAAGGTCATTCATTGATAATTATACTGTAGATAATGGTATGCCAATTTACTGACAATATATCCGTCAATTATTTAGCGACGAACGTGACCTTCATAAATTATTGTAGTATTTAAAAGTCGTTCGATAGTAATTTCGAAACCATTTGCTCGCAATATACCAATCGATGACGTATTTACACCTCTGATAATATTGTTATTATTAAGAGGACTTCGGATTACCGACAATCCCTGTTTTATCGGCTTTTCAAGTTTTTCGAGTTTTCTCCAAAACATGACCATTTTTCGAATTTTCCGGATCGTTCCGCTCTTTTTTATTATAATTAAAAACATCTGTCAAAGTTTCAGAACGATTGGTTCATTTGTTTTTTAATAAAGTTCCGAAAACTGATGCCATAAGTTTTCAGAACTTTATTAAAAAACAAATGAACCGATCGTTCTGAAACTTTGACAAATGTTTTTAATTATAATAACAAAGACCGAAACGATCCGGAAAATTCGAAAAATGGTCATGTTTTGGAGAAAACTCGAAAAACTTGAAAAGCCGATAAAACAGGGATTGTCGGTAATCCGAAGTCCCCTTAATTGAATTTTGTAGAAAAGCTACTGGCTCAAAACTATATAAAACGTTGTAATACTGTAATGCATCCTGTATACGCCAAGATGAAAACGGTATTACATGTTATTGTTGTCGTAGCTGCAATCGTTTTGACAAACGAAACGAAAGTGAATAAATGCAAAGCAAGTAAGTATAAAGTATTATGTGCTTGAAAACTATAAAAACGCCGCCAGTCCATTGACACTTGGGCGTTTACCACATATTTGTCTATTCTGATTAATTTTCATTTTTATTATGCCATGAAATTTTTGAAATTTATATTCTCTGTTGATTATAGTTAACTATAACCTAATCTATTTTGATAATTATATTCTTAATTATATAATATTATTTATAAAGTTAGTTTTTTCATTAAAACCAAGCTTCCTCTATGAGAAAGCAATACGGACGACCGTAAGAATAAAAAATTTATTTCAAAAATTATCATGAAATACGCATACTAATGTTTTCAAGTTTTTTTTCCAAAATATTCATTGCTTCGACTATTTTAGTAATTGCGTGATTGAGAAATATTTTTTCTTTGTAGAAAATTGACCACCTATAAAAGATATCGAGGTAAAGCTTTACTTCAAGACTGCACAGGAAAGGATGGGAAATGTATATTGAATAGAGGTCAAACGTATGAATTTGAGGAGCATTTCAAAGTACCGAAAGATATCGATAAACTTGAATCAGTCGCAGATGCATCGGTATTTGGCGAACCAGTACAAGTTACCAGTGCGGATGACTCTGATGTTTGCCAACATTTAACAGATGCAAGTGGCAAAAAAGCGACATGCACTTTGAAAAAGGGTCAATCATATATCTATAAAAAACCACTGGAAATTAAACAAGATGAAATTTGGGTAATGTTCCAATCAAATATTAATAACACATAAATGAGATCTTTTACTGACAAGTCAATTATTTTGAAAATATTTCATTTGTTTACGGAATTTTACGCCGTAACGCCGTACGTAATACACTTTGGATTGACTATTTTCTTCATTGCATAGTTGATTTTGGAGTTCGATTGTTAACGCATAAAATATTAATACAGAAATCGACAAAATTAATTCGTTAAATTTTATTGCAAATGCTATATATAAATTAGATCATACCATATACACATTATTGAAATGAAAATACTTTGTTTTGTTTCTCTGTTAATTTCATATGGTTCTTTACAAACTCATCATCCAAACTAGATTCTTTATTCGAAGCAGTTTTAAAAAAATTAATTGCCAATCATGAATCCTGCCATTTTATAGATAAATTTTATTTTTATCTTTAGGCCAACATGAATCTGCAATGGCATTTAAAGTCTGGAAAAGACAACATTACTTGCTTCGGACTTCCCATAAGGATTCAAAAGAAGCGAGATTGAGAAGCCAGAGTTATGGAATCAAGTGTTACAGCTGAACCAGAACAGTTTAATGGGTTTTTACGATTATACATTATTTAAGTCATTATTAAGAATGATTTTTTTTGTTAATGTAATATTTTTCGTTTATGTAGTAGTTACTAGACACTTAGAGTAATAAAGAGGTCTTTCTAAATCCTTTGTTTCTTAAAATAACAGAAATTTCAAATGAAAAACTATTTTATTTGTTCCATAAAAATTATTACATCCTCCAACCAATCAATACAATATATTACATATAAAGTTTAAGTTTTCTTTGAAAGATCGAACTGATAATAAGGTACTAGTGTGTAAGATAAGATTTAAATAAAAGTATGTATACAAATAATATATTTGTCTTTTTATTTCATTTCGCGATAATAACTCATGATACGAAATACGGATATAAAGCAGAATACTGATGATACGATCATATAAATAGATCTTTCTAAATACCATTTAATTGAAAAAAGTTCCATTATCGTCATTATTGTACGAATTTACATATAGAGCTAGTGCGGTATTCCTGATATTTTTTAATTAAATAACATTTAAAAAAATATCGAATAATATTATACATTTACTTTTACTGTACTATTAGAGCAGAAGAAGGGAAATGTAATATTTTTAGCGTCAAAATAACCAAACAATGGAAGACTATATGAGTGCAAAGCCAAAGCCGCGCTAATATAGGAAGCTATGGAGGAAGAGAAAGGTTTAGAAGGCTCGTCAGGAATGGGAATGAGAATGGGAAAGAGAGAGAGAGAGAGAGAGAGAGAGAGAGAGAGAGAGAGAGAGGACGAGAGAGAGAAAGCGAGAAACTCACGAGCGTTTAGCGCGTCGACGAGCATATAGAGAACATGCAAATGAGACTCAAAGCGTTTGGGATAGTTTGGGCGGTTACTAATGTCGAAGTAGTGCACTTGATGACGGCGCCGACAGTGAGAGGGAGAGAGGAGCGAGAAATGCACAAAGAGAATAGAGCGAGAGCCGTACAGTAGCTTCGCTAATGTTTAGTCGGCTTGGCCTACGCGCCGCAAACTGATCCCTATTCCTATCGCCAAAAGCAATTCCATTCTAATCTACAACACAATCGTCAATCGACTGCTTTATCATTTCCTGGATAACTTCCCGAAGTGGATGGATATTGCCGAATGGGTAAATAATGATTGTGAGTTAGAACTGTCAAACATCATTTACTTCTCATTTCTTTGATGTTTCTTCCATACCTCACACCAATCAACTCGAATCTTTTAATTTCACATCTGAAATAATTGCGCGTTCCCGGTAAATCGGAAGCGACAAGCATTCCATTGCCGATTTGCAACCCTTAAAAGCCCATTAATTCGATGTAAATAAGTGTCGTTTATTCCAGGGGCATTTGCCTCAAGTGACAAGCAACTCTTCGTGTCTTTTGTAAGCGACGAGACAGGGGCACAATTAAGCCGCAGCTATTTTTCTCCTTTCGCTCGGCGCCTCGTCTATAAATAACGAGGACTCCACTTGGGGATAGCCTTCCATAAATATTCAAAAAAAAAAAAAAAACAAAAAAAAAATAAGAAGACAAAGAAAAAGTGACGCTCCCATAGCCCTTCTCTCTTTTATGCCTCGCTCGCCAGCAATCTTGCTCATTCTCATTTTTTAACTTTTATCTTGCTGCTCGCACACACACACACATACACACACACACACGGGGAGTACGTCTTCTTCCCTCTTGGCATCCTTCACTTGGTGCGCGTATAACCCGTTTAAGAGAGCGCTAATGGATTCTCTTTGGCAACGTCCATCCACGACAAAAGTGTGTGACGCAAGAGAGGGACAGTATACTGTGTCGCATACGCACTGAGGCCAAATTATTCAGAGGGATTTCTCTTCCTTGTTGCGATCTCTCTCTCTCTCTCTCTCTCTCTCCCTCTGTCTCTCTCTTCGCCTCTTTGTGAGCGCAAACTGCTCGGTGGTCGGTGTTGTAATTTGGGCATGATGAAATATTCGTTTGAATGTCGCACAGACGACGTGTTTATGTGCTTTCTTACTTTCCACTTTCGGTCGCTGTCTCTCTCCCTCTCTCTTTCTGGTTTACTTTACTCCCTTGATGAACACCCTTTTCAATTTTTAATCCTTGACAAATGACAGCGTAATTGTCGTAAACATGAGCGTCTTGTTTCTCTATTGTCGCGACCGCTATAATGCAATGGATAATTTTATCCAGACGTATTGTTACAAAATTATTCCGTTTTCAGATTAAAAATAAAATATTAACATCTAATGCATGCGAAAAATTTACTTGTGTTTACAGAAAATAGAAGTCTATTAGTGATGAGGTCAGTGAATCTACTGACGAAACGTCGCATAGACAAACATCTGTGTTTTCGAATTTGAAAATACCCATTTGCCCTCAGCGGATTGTTTTTTCAGTACTATGTACTGAGAAAAATCTCTCAACATCAGAAGTCTATTATTTATATGCAGATGTTCCATCCGGTATTTCTTTTATTTTTATATGTAGCCACATTCAGGATTTTTATTGGCATTCTGTCGATTATTCTCACGTCCAATTTATTTTACATCATTCATGTCCAATTATTGTGTAGTTATTCATTCATAGATGACCGTCTAGACTGAGATTCATCACTTATTATGATTCAAGAATACAGTTTCGTGACAGATGTTACAATGAAAGTTATGATAATAATATCAATGCGCAATATTGATAAATGTATATGTGATAAGGACAAAATATCGAACTGTAGTTAAGATTTTAATATATCCGGTAGGGTATGCAAATGGTCTGAAAATAAATTTTATTATTGTAAGTTTAATTTTATTATGACGAAAATCTTCTTTTCGACCATTTGATTTCATGACAACTTCTGACCCATCCAGTTACTTGCGATTAATTTTCGAGAAATAATTATCAATACAGCTGATGATTGACTCACGTAGATGACGAGGTAACTGCTAATTGAAATGAATATTTAAATTGCAAAATTGATCCCAATTCGAAAATTAACGTGCTTCATTTCAGCCACATTTAGAGCTAGTACAAAATTATGCAACGGATTCAGCGAATATGATATTGCATGGCTTTCCAGTAGAACGAGGTACATCCGCTATTGTCGTAAAATATTCGAGTGAACTGGGCGCGCCGAAGAAAAACTTGGCTTATAATTAATGCAAGCGCGAAAAATTATTAATGACGCAGGCGAAAGCCGCTCTGCGGCCAACAAAAAAAAAAGCAGAGAAGGCGGCGCTCGCTCTCGAGTCGCACAATTAAAAAGCGACGTTTGAAAAAGCGCGCCTCCGCGAGAACCGAGCCTCCCGTATAATTTATAGTCTCGGGCTGATAAAATTCTCAGGATTTTGCATCGTGGCGACTCTTTCAACGAACGGTCCGGTCGGACGAACAAAAAAAAATAATGTCGGCCAGACAAAAGGTCGCGGATTAAAAGCGACAAAGCTCGCGAGCGAGCGATCTGTAACTCTGCGTGACCGATAAAACGCGCGAAGAAAGAAAAAGATTTTTTCCCCTCCGCAGTAGCAGCAGCAGCACGCGGGTTCTCGCGAAACTGCTGAAGTTTTTAGCCGTGGGATCGTGGCACATAACTCAGCAGCGTGCAAGCGCGAGTTACGTGGGAGTAAGAGAGAGAGAGAGAGAGAGAGAGACAGAGAGAGAGAGAGAAAGAGAGAGAGAGAGTCGACGCCAAGAATTTCACCCGACGGAGATAAACGCCCTTCGAGACCTCTCTCTCTCTCTCTCTCTCTCTCTCTCTCTCTCTCTCTCTCTCTCTCTCTGTCTCTGCGCCTCCCAGCCCAGATAAACCGAAGCCGTTCATTAGTTTCTCGCCTAGCGCCTTCTTCTCCCTCGGCGTGCTTCTGTCACCTCTACTTTACACGACGACGACGACGACGACAACACGACGATGCTTCCAACATCTACCAGCAGTTGGCTGTCAAAATTTTTACGCTTAAGCCGCGACAAGTTGTGACTTTCAGTTGTCAGATGCCTTTATATTTTTTCACGCCTTTCAAGAATTGCACAGCACTGGAAAAGTATAAAACTTGCAAACTCACATCTTGTGGTAACTTGGAGTTTGCTGATTTTCTTAAATGTTTAGTTCGATATGGTAATGTTTCAACGACGTCAGAAAAGAGGGCAACGAATAACTGTCAAACTAAAAGAGAAAGTTTAACAGGTCGACCGGTTATTTCATTTTGTGTAATTCACAGAATTGTGAATTGGATACTTTCACGTCAGTTAAACTCTCATATCACACTTAAACATAATAAAGTTTGAAGCAATTGCATTGTTAGATACATGTCTTGTAAATATCTTTACAAGAATTAATATAATTCGCGCAAAATGCCAAGTAGCCGATACAAATCCTTTTATTGCAGAATTGAATTGACATACAGCTTGCAGATATACCATGCCAATTTAATGACAAGATGACAAATAAAAACAATGAAATTACCGCGGCGTTTCTTTCATGTAGGAAAATCCCCTGCCAAACACTGCATAGGCATCTACATCAATTACCTAAAAGTGTGTATGAATCTTCTTGGGTATGCGCGCGCAGCAAAGGAAAATTAACGTAGAGCTGCACTGTGTCGCGAGTAAGTGAGAAAATATGATAGCACGCGTGAAACAGGTGACGAGGGGAGGAGCACTAGAGGCATTTTGCGAAAATCACATAATGCTTTTATGTTGCCTCGTTCTTTTCCAGCTGCCTAGCAGGTCTACTTTCTATTCACTTCAGCTTGAAAGAGACATTCATATATCCTCTATCTTCCTTTCTCTCTAACTTACTTTTTTTTTAAATTCATCTCCGCGTGAGAGGCAATAAAAGAGCTTTCCTTTCTAAAAATAGCTCTAGATTTTCAAGTCGTTCAATCAGATGCTTCACCTTTTTTTACGTCGTTCATACATTTCGTTTTTTTTTATGACTGTTTTTATTCATTACGCTCAAATTTCTCTTTTATGTGTTTCAGTTATTTGTCACTATAGCGTAGACTGTGCATAATGTGATATACAGAAAAATCATGCGATTTGAAGAAACATGCGAATAATTTCAATGTGAATGTTGTTCCTCTCGATTGAGCATGCTATGGAAAAATATCGCGAAACTTTATATA
>JAWWMK010034846.1:0-13051 GCA_035047105.1 Galeopsomyia nigrocyanea
ATATGTATACCTATAGATCCACCCCTGCTCTTTGGCAACGAGCTAATATATAGGAATTTGCCGATGGATTTACGGCCGAGGTGAAATTGTCTGACACGAGACCTTTTGCGGTGCCTTTTACGGCGTAAATGAACTTTTGCTATTCTTCGCACTCTCTAACTCACTCGTATCGAGCCATTCAACCTTTTTTTCTTTCTTTTGCCTCTCATTCATGAACTCTTGATCTATAAACTTATCCGAATATCCTTGGAAAATATCGAATAGTTTGCTTAACAAGTTGCTTGTTTCTGCATAGAAGTATCAACGATAATAAGTTTGAGTTCGCTCGATAAAACTTATAGCAATTTGTAAGTACGATACTCTTATTACTTTATGCTACTCAACTTTTCCTGCTGCTTTTTTTTATTGCAGATCGTAATGGCATACAAGAAGTAAAATAAAAGTTACGAAATTAAAGAAATTATTAACTCAAACTTTCTTACGTTACGTCGAAGCTACTTTATTTTTCTCCTTGTACTCTATAAATATGAAAAAAAAAAACAAAATAAGTTAAAATATTCACGTGGATAGGAATTTTCGGAACATCAATATCTGAAATCCAATTAGAAGCGTTGCATAATACGTATGCAATCATAGGCGATAGAATGGAATATTAATTTTCCTCTGTTTAAACGTGATATGGACTTGTTTGAACATATCCCGAGCCGCAATCTGTTTGGAAAAGATATTAGCGTCGACAATCCGAACTAAAATTATCATATATATCATAGGGAAGTGCAGAGCGTTGATAGAGAAATTCGCGATTTATTAATGAAACAAGTCGATTTGGTGCTTGAAATTGGAGTAGCCAAACTATCTCCACAATTCATTAGGCAACTGCGTTTTAGCGAGTAGCTTACTGCCGCACTAGTGCATGAAATGAGACAACACTATTTCCACTTTGAGGGATTACATTTCAAAGTTGGGGGCCATAATTGCAACCTGAGCCTTTACTCATTCGTGTACACGGAAATTTTTAAGTACGGTATTAAAATTGCTTGAAAAAATAAGTTTTTTTTTTAATTAAATCTAAAAAACCATCGTAATAATCCACTCATAGCCTTCATTTTTCGAAACTATTCCGTGTTTACATAAATTTCAAATCTCTGTTTGAGTGATTTCACAAAGGCATATAATTTAATACGCAGGTGGAAATGCTCCCTTCTCAAAGAGCATATTTGCGTCGAATAATGGCGTACAATAGCGAGATAATCATTACGAACGTCTTTTGCAGGAACGAGCATGAAATATATTCCCGAGGGATTAAATGCTTTCGAGCGATAGATTTTTATTGTTCGGGTGGCCAGGAAAAACGTGGGGTAAACGAACAATGCCGAAAATTGAAAAAGCTTGGGAAAGCAGAGAATCGATGTCCTCGTTTCGCTCTCAAAATCATGCTGACAAGCTCTTGATCATGTCGAGTGCTGACGCGCTGAATAAAAAATCCGCAAACGCTCCAAGCGTACCATTTTTTTTTCTTGGCGGTGACTCTACCACTTAGAATTATGTGAAAGTCATTGCACGATCATAGCTTGCTATATAGGAGGACTGCTGATATAGGAAACTGTATTGAAAATCTATACGCATTCAATTGCTTACGTTTCATTATCTGGTAATTTACATTTTCGTATTATTAACTGAATCGGAATAAATTAGTACAGCTTTTGACCCATTAAATAATTGAGTATTAATTTGGAAATATCGGCAAGTAGTACGAGAGAACATTAATCTTCTCACAGTATTGATTTTTTTAAATCCATTAATAAAAGTATGCTCGTAAAAAAATAAATAAAAAATTTTTTTGCACGAAAAAGGCTTTTGTTTCAGTTAAATAATCCTCTCAAATCCTAGTCTGATGAAAATCCTCTTGGCACTCGAGTATTTCGGTGTGGCAAAAGAATTCTATGTGAAATTAATTTTACATTGAACAGATAGAGTTAGGGGAGGGCGGGGCAAAACGGCTCCCATAGCTTTAAACTCGGCTAAAGTCTGAATAAAGCGGTTACTCAACTTCTGGACGACATATTCATTTTCGTTGAAGTAAACCCTACAAAGGTCTACCGTTTTTTATTTATTTTGAAGCTGTTCTCTGCTTTAAAAATCAATTTTACAAAAGTTTCATATTTCGGATCTCTGAAAATTGTAGGGGCAAAATGGCCCCTCACATTGAAAGACCTGTAGTTTCGCCAATCTTCAATATTTTTGAACCTGGTATGTAGCACTTTCTTTGTCTTGTTAAGAGCTTTAATTTTGTTGGTGGCACGTTCGATTTCGTTGAATATAACGCGATCCACGGTCATGTGAATATAGTGATTTTTTTCATAAAAAAATCTTCAATTTATTCCGATTTTATTTTTTTTAGACATTTTCCATAAGGGGGCCATTTCGCTCCGAGTGAATTTCTTTGTTAAATCGCGGCTATAAAATCTTGGTGTCGACAAAAATAATTTTTGAAAAAGGAATTTGAAAGTTGAAAAGTCGACTAGTAAGAGGATAATTTTCCGAAAACGAAAAAAATTTAAGTACTATCATTCCTTGCTGAAGAAAAATTAGCAGGAGCATGGCAAGAAGTGTAAAAAAAATTCAAAGCTCTCTAAAAATAAGGGAACAATGTTTAACAGGTCGCCGAATAGTGCAAAATAGTTCGTGTACTATTCTTGAAAATATACAAGAGTACCAGATTTTTTGGCAATGTCCTTCATAAGAAAACACCAAGGGGACCGTTTTTCCCCGAGGGCAATTTTGCCCCATCCTCCCCTAAATATTTTGTTTTAATAGTGAACTATTACTTTTAATAGTGAACTATTAGTTTATAATAATGAACTATACTGAAACTACTCATGAATGCACAAGTATTTTATATTTCTACACAACTTTACGTTTGTTGTTTTTGCATCATTGAGTATCCTAACTCTCAATTTTTAACAGCTGTAATATAACCAATTTGTAATTATTATGAATCTAAGGTAAGTCTACCCAATACCGCCACTAAGATTTCAAATCACCGTAACTTTTTACCCCGAACGAATTTTTCAACGTAAGTGGCCTTATTTGAAAGCTGCCCATTCACCCTTAAAATTTTCATCCATCTTTTATATAGGATTTTTGAAAGTAGCGGTATTAGGTGGACTCGAATGAGAATAGTAATACGGTCGGCATTTGGCTTATTTGTGTGCTAAAGGAAATTCTGATAAGTGTTTTTGAAATAGCAAAAGAAGACAAATCGAATGGTATGTCGCAGTTTCATGTTTAGGTATATTAAACTAGTTAAAATGACACATATTCGTCCACAAGAATTTCGGACAGTTGGAAAATTTGCTCATCCACAGCATACAACTGCTCGTGCAAAACGAATTTCGTATTCGGATATGATTTAAATCATTAGAACTTTCATTACTTAATAGTACAAACATAATGTCACAGCGGCGTACCGCTGTAGCAAGCGTACATCTGAAATAAGAGAAAACGGCGGAATTGGGTAAAGGTATCTTACAATTAATGCTCGTCACTATCAATAATTAAATAAATACTATAAACATATATTTGTATAACTACTTTTTGAATAAATGATGCATAGAGTCTTGAAAAATTATCTAATGTTGGAATTGTCATTCATTTATATAACTCTGAGTTTTTTTAGCCTGTCAGATTGCGTGTACTTGAAAACTAATATTTAGCATCCGAAATGATTATATTTTATTGCGTTGCACTCATACTGCATAAATATTCTCATAACAAAATTATAAGTGAGATAAACATTTTACTTTTTATATTGTTATTCATAGAAATGAGCACGAAATATTTTTGGATATCCTTCTTGCCGTATCAAGATCAAATGAGTTTCGTTTGAAATTATTCAACATACGTATTTGGATCAGGTAACTATTGTAAATTTACATTTTGATGATAACTTTTAAAATGTTATTTTCATAATATTCGCTCTACGTGAAGCATATAATAAGCCGGATCGTAATTTCACGGAGAATTGCGCTTTGTACAATAAAGAGAATTTTACCGTTTGAAACAGATGATGTATAAAAAGAAATGCAACATTGTATAGTTTATTTTTTAATTTCAATATGTTCTATAAATCATATTGAATATCCGTAAACACGTTTGAAATGTCGGAATGGTAGCATTCTATTTTATAAATGTAAGCCAATTAAGCAAGCTGACCGGCTTCGTACTCGTATTATTAGATTATTCGTCTTCACATAACGTAAGCAGTCGCACGAGTCTACTTACGCATTCTATTTCGGCTCCCGCGTACTTACTGATCGATTCAAAAAGGGGTAAAAAAAAAAATCTGAAAAGGCTTTTTGATCTCGCTTTGAATTATTCTCTTTGTTTTATAAAACATTACTCGAACTGCGCTTGACACGCGTTGATTCACTTTTATTTCTGCACGGAAAAGTAGTATGTAGTTTGCACCTTTGATAGACAGTTTCCTATCAGTGCGGTTGATTGACGGCTTGGAAAGACTGCTTCGAAACTGAAAAAGTTTTAATCCATTACTGACCACCATATATATGTTATAAATAATTACGTTACTTTGGACTACAAATCAATACTGTTATAAAAAAGCTGATGAAATTGAAAAGAATTCGTAATACATGCTATTTGTAATATGCAAAGAAAAAGCTTAAGCTACGTAATATTTAAATAAAAATATGAAAATATATAGCTTATACTTGTTCAAAGCAGTGTAACAGCACTTTAGAAGTTGGATTTAAAAGTGCATAAAAGTTGAAGAAGGCGAGGGGGTCTCGAGTAATAAAACGATGATTTGCTTTTATTATTTCCGAGTGTAAAGAAAAATCTTAAACTACGACACGCTGGCTGCTCTCCTTCTGAAAAATAAAGATTGATAGCGCAATACGATTGCATATGAAAAATGTAGAACATCGCTGTATTTTTATTTTCGAAAAGTATTATATATAAAGTGAAGCTGTGAAACTGCTCGGAGTATATATGTATTTTATCGGACGAGTATTTCTCAAAGACTGTGTGCTCAGTGAAAATGTAAAGTAAAAGAGGTGAGCAAAGAGCGCCATGAGGTATTGACGGTTTGCCGATGCGCTGCGGTCACCGGGGCACTTTGTGTATCGCTGGTGGTCGTGAGAGCGGTGTTAATTTCACACCGGCCATCCCCCCATCCCTTCCTCCCGCTCAAACAACCAACCCCAACCCTCTTTCTCATCGAGCCGTAATTGTGTGTGTGTGTGTGTGTGTGTGTGTGTGTGTGTGTGTGTGCGCGCGCGTGTGTGTGTGTGTGTGTGTGTGCGCGCGCGTGTGTGTGTGTGTGTGTGTGTGCGCGCGCGCGCGTCGTCCGTGTATAACGCGTAAGCAGCTCTGGAGTAATTGCACTAATGCACCGGCCCAGACAAGAGCATCCGATAAATGTATACGACAAATTTGCATTAGCTTAGTACACCGAGTGCAAGTGCGAGTGCATGGGGGAAGGGGGGGGGGACAAGCAAAGCTCGCGTGCGTCCAATAGCGCCACCGCGGCTGCTCGTCTCGTATATACAAGAGTGGCCGAGTCTATAACTCGAGATGTCGGTGATAGTGGATGGAGTGCGTTCAAGAGGAAGGAACAGCCACACAACGCTCTACTCCTACTGCCTTTAGTGCAATGAGAACCCGACTCCGGCCGTAAATCAGCACCTAACCGTTTCACTTTTATCAACCGTTTGCTTGCTTGCTTGCTCGACGCCTCGCCTCCGTATCTCATGTTTTCGCTTTACTTACATCACTGCTCGAATCCGCGTGTTGCCTACGAATTGCAAGATCACACAGGCAATACATACAAGTTGTCTTTTACATGCTGAATGATATGTACTTTTTTACAACAGAATCAATTCTATTCTTGTTTCGACAAAAAAAAATATTTTTCAATACTCGCGGAGGTTGCACAATGAATAATCACGGCAGGGAAAGTTTCAAAGCTTGAACTTTTGGAATGTATTAATTGCTCGGGCAAAGTTGGTAACGACGTGCTTGTTAGCGTTGCTGTGTTGTTGGAGCGAAAATCAGCGTTGAAAGCCACAAAGAAAAATTTCCAACCGGTGGCCTCTGATCATCCGATGGCATTTAAGCAGCAGCAGTAGCTTCGACTAGCATCGTCTCGGTTTTCAGCAATTTCGCTCCAATCCTTGTCCCTGGGCTTCGTATTACAAAACCATTATTGACTTTGCTATCCAACCGATGCGCTTCAACACTCCCTTGCACCTTCGTTGATGCTCTCTTTTTCCATGTCTTTTATCTTTCGCTTCGCTATTCAGACATCGTTCAATTTGGGAAAAACAACCATTTACTTGAAAGCTTGCATTTTCACTAGGTCTATAATCTGGAGCTATTTTTTTCTTTTTATTTTTTATTGATTGTCATGTACATTAGTTGTGACATTTACAGTAACGAAAGTGAGAAAGTTGAAGTGAAGTTAGGCAAATTATAATATTGTTTTGAACTCCAAACTCAAGCATACATTTTGGATGATGTTTTCGATATCTCGTCGAAACTTCCATTTACCTTTCTACTTCCCACTATTAATATTCATGATGAGAGTTCTTTGAGGCAAGCATTTGAATCTGAAAATCCTATCATATTTTTTGAATTTTTACAGAATATATTTTTGTAACAAATATTTTTTGTGCCGTTGATAATATTTACGAAAAAAAATTATCAAAGAACCGACACTCATTGATTATTCACTTTTTCTTTCTGTATTTTTCATCTTTATTAGACGTTACTTTGTTTACATCGAATATAAACATTCGATTATTCTCTAATTCTTAATCAAAAAGTTTTCAGAAGAAGATCAGATTAATTTGATGAAAATGATTTTAGATCAATTATTTTGTAGGCCAGTTTTCTAATAAAAAAAAATTCGTACGTCTTTTTTCATAAATATCGAAAGTATTATTACGGATGACTCAGCTTATTTCCTATCAATGCTTTCTGCTTGATTTAGAACTCAAGTTGCCTCCTATGATACAAAATTTCAATATCGATTGCGCCTGAGGAAGAAAAATTATTAGTCGAGGAGATAGGTATCAAGCTGTGTCATCCCGCCTCCACAATTACCGGTCTGACAGTTACGAGACTTTTCTACTTAATATTTGGTTCGTACAAACAACTAATGCCA
Organism: Galeopsomyia nigrocyanea; assembly: GCA_035047105.1. Classification (NCBI taxonomy): domain Eukaryota; kingdom Metazoa; phylum Arthropoda; class Insecta; order Hymenoptera; family Eulophidae; genus Galeopsomyia; species Galeopsomyia nigrocyanea. Next base: position 7,187 of record JAWWMK010034846.1, read on the forward strand.
TGTTCGCTGATTAATGAGTTATATATTACAGGATATTGCAAAAATTTGATTATCACTAATTCGTTCATATATTGACATATTTTGATAGATGTTCACTCGAAATAATTTGTGAAAATTCATTTTTACATTAAAAAGCTTAGGAAAAGAAAGTAGGTATAAAACTGAATACTTGTAATATTTTTTTGTTTATGCAACGTCGTGGCTTGAAATCTGTTGTTTGTAGTTGAGTAACATTTATAAACATTCGAGTACTAGTAAATTACTGATCCAGGAGTAAGTCAGTTTCACCATCGTTTTTACTAATTTTAATAATTTATTATCCAAATAAAAAGGTAAAAACACAAGTATCATCAATATCTGATATATTCAACTTCTCACATATTTTTCGAGTTATAAAAAGATATTGATTAAATTTTGATTTTCGTCATACGTACCAACTCAATTACAAAATGTAAATAAAAATAACTTTTAAACAAATTATTTTTCACTTTTTATTAATGGAAGTTATAATTTGCGGATCTCCATTAAAAATGATTAATTTTTGAACTTTTGAAATTTATAAAATTTAAAAAGAATGGTTGAACAAACTTTTAAAATTTCGATTGGAGTATAAGATGGGCGCGTTTGCGCCCGGCCACTACCCGGTATTCACGTACTTTTACTACAATTTTTAATTCAATGAATTTGCCCCAAAATAATCACGACAGCAAATTTTTTACGAAATTAATTACTGCGATAAATTATCATTTCATAAAAATTTCAAATGTTCTGGACCAGGAGTGCACGAATAATAGATCAAGTGGCCAGTTAGTAGCGAATTTAACATTTCATTTGATTGTTATTAACAAACGCAAACTATTAATTACTTTGTAATTGCGTGAATGAAAAATTATTATTTGATTATTTTATCAAGCCCTTAACCGCAGCAATGTACAATCAAAAGGTATAGACGTTTCCTGTATTTATTATAGCTATCAAAGATAAATAAGACTTGACGTACTGGGCAGCGGTGTGCTCACTTTACATCGTTGGGATTTGCGGAGAGAAACCAAAATACGTTTTCAGAACTTCATTTGCATATGTTTGATCGTACGTCATAGTTATATCATACCTAATAAAATTTTAACTTATTTTTGACTAAACATCCTAATAAAAGATTTTAGGTAGTAAATTTAGTCACTTGAGCTCTTCGTTTGTGGTCGTGAGATGTTGACATTTTGTGAACATTCAATGAAAATTAAGAACCTAATAATTTAAATTCCTTTCAACCACGTTAGTAAAAAATCAATTTCAAAAGTAATAGGATCTATTAACAAAGGCAATATTTGTTTTTAATGTGGAAATAAAGTCGGGCAAAGTTTTCGAAAACAGAAGCTTTCGACCAGTCCGTTTTTAATTGAACATGAGACTATCCGAAATTAACAATTTAAATGACGCATTCACTGCGTTGATAATTTAAATTAGTTTTCAAGAGAACTTTCGTATCAATGAATAAAGAAGTAGACAAAACTTTTCATGCAACAAATTTGCCTTGCTCATTCAAGAGTCAATCAAGTTTCAACCTGGTAATTAGATTCGCTTCGAGCTGATGTTTGACACGAGTAGACGGTGTCAAAACAAGGCGAGTACGAAAGTGGAAGGCGAGGAGAGGAACACTGTGCGAGAAAAAGAGAGGAAGAGAGAGAGAGAAGGGAGATAGCGAGGAGAAAGGCGAAAGAGGATCGATCGATCGCACGAAGATCAGCCGATGGCGAAGACAATGGTGGTTGCAGAGAGAAGCGAGCTGGTGGTTGCGGAACGAGCCGTTATAAATATCTATGCTGAACGCTCACACGCTTGAAAGAGTATGTGCAGGCAGGGAACACCTCCGGCGTGAACGTAACGGGCTTGATTTATGAGAAGCAAAGCTTGCCTCCACGTACGCCGCGCCGAGCGCCGCCACCGCCGCAACACACATACACATACACACACACGTACATAGATACATGCAAACGCGGTATATAAAGTCGAGCGTATAACTTGGTATTCAGCCGAGATCGACTCATACCACCGACTAAACTGTTTGATTGACGATGCGAGATTGCTTGATTCACGCTGATGGATTAACACAAATGGCTATTGTTTTCAAATTGAATCCTCCACTGACACATGTTTACTCAATAACCATCCAGTTCAATCATTATTATCACCGATTCATCAAATTCTTTCAAATTACATTCTGTATTTCATCGAAAAAACATCAATCACAATTTTTATAATTCCGATTTGAATTTTACCAAACCTGAAATGATAAAAGTTGTTCGACCGCGCATATTCGACGCGTGACCTGATAAAGTGATTTGCATTGTTTACGAACCATACCGACAATTCGACAGTTCACTTCAAATTAATCAGGTCAAACTTCAATCATTTTAGTTTCAAATCTGCACGGGATTAAAGAGCCAGAAAAGTTTTTAACATAATTCCATGATAGTCAGAAATCGAAATGTTTTAGATGTCCGACCATCTATTACGTGATAAATATATATCTATGTATAATTAAAATAGTCGCACTTATGTCACCGAATACGCACATTTAAGTAAAAGGAGAGGAAAATATTATGCATGGATTTTCGACTGCAGTTAATAAAAGTACAACCATTTATTTTCATCGTCGTCTTTCACCGTGAATTTTATGATTGTAAATTATGGGGTAATCAAGCTTAATCGTTGCCATTTAATTACGGAGCAATTTGAGCCTTGAAATTTCTCAGGAATACACGAAAAACAAGCTACACAAATTTATCCGTTAAATAACGCTTCACTGTTATAAATTGCAAAATTTTCTGAAGTAAAATTCAAACTATTAGGCTCAAATGACTGTTACTATTCGTCGAAAGCAAAAATATTTTTGTCTTTGAATCACAATGTTCACGTTAATTTTAACGCTAGCACGGAGAACAAAATGCATTGGATGCGAGAAAGAAGCGGGCTGGATATAAAGGTGCATTGTTTTGTTGAACACGCGCTGGAAGATGAGCGAGCGTCACGCGCGAATAATCGCGGTCGTGTATCAGCATTATATTCCGAAACAAACAAAAAAGGGTTATCTCGGTGAGACAGAGGCACTTGACGTGTTGGAGAGGCATGTCGCCTTCGTTGACACGCGGCAATTGGGTTACACAGGTAGAACGTATGTACGCGGCGCAGTATATAGCCGGGGCCAATACACCCTCAGAGCTATACACTTTCAGTGATTCCGCTCTGCGGCTTCTTCTCCCGTCGCTCGCTCTCTCCCTGTGCGCTACTCGCCGCCGCCGCCGCCGCAGCTACTTCGCCTCGACTCTGATTTCACTTCCTCCCTCTGCTCTTGGCAATCTCCGCTCTTTCCATGTTTCTGCTCTCGCGTGCAGCGGCAAAATTGTGCGCTCGCGCCTGACTCGCTCGCCTGATTTATTTTCTCCTTTTTTCGCCCGCGCCGTCGCCGCTGTCGAACGCGCCGGGGCTTTTCAATTCCTTCCTTTGTATTCGATATTCCGCTTCTTCTTCTTTTTTTTTTTCGTTCTCGCGCCCACGTTCTTTATCGCCCGGCGTCTCTGCTCTTGATAAGGCTTCCTGAGCAAGCACGAAGAGGTTTTTTTGGGCCACTATGCGAAGATTCTCTGCGTGTTTTATTTTTGGAGATAGGCCCTCTTCATAAAAATGCACATAATACATCAACATGCATCCTCTCCTTATTTCCCTCTCATAAGCTTTTCCACCTCGGCGTTCTTTTTCTATTTTTAATGCGCTCAGGGAGAAAGAAAGCCAAGAGGCTTACAAGCGTACGCGTCGAAAATAATTTACATCACCCTCTACATTGTTTTTTATTTGCTACTTATGTATGCCAACTTATTTTCAAGACGTACATTTATCGCGCACCTCGTTAAATCTAACAAATACACCCCAATTTTTTATTATCTCTCCTCGCGGAACGTGACTTGAACAGGTTATTTTGAGTGAAAGCCTTTTTTTTTCTCTATAAAAATGATTTACATCTTTTTGGTTACTATTGAATGGCCAAACTAACGATGATACTTTCTTTGAGGTATGTATGCTCCAATTAATCATGCAGTACGAATTATCCAGCTCTGTAAGTCAATATTTGTTCCTTTCAATTATGTAACATTGTTTTACGATTCGGGTGACTGAATCGATTCAATAAAATTGGTGCAATTGACAATGATTCGACGTGAATAATTATTCGTATTCGGTAAACGTTGCATTCGAATGCGTTCATCGATTCTTGTATGGTCGATCGTTGGAGCGTGATGCAGTGAGTGAGTGAGGGAGAGAGAGCGAGCGAGCGACGACGAGATGATGACGGCAGCAGCAGCAACGACGACGTGCATTCGACAAATCGTTGAGGGCCACTCGTGGCTGCCTCGGCCCATTTAATTGGCGGGATCAGCCAGTCCAATTACGAGACTCGCGACTCGCACAAACGCCGCCGCCTCATCTGCATGTACATCATGCAAAGCTGGAAAAAGCGCCGCTTTCTACTGCCGAGAGTTTTTATATTTCAAAAACGCACTTGACGTTTTGCAAACTCTGTGCTTTTTATTCCTTGAAAAAAAAAAAAGAAAAAAGAATATTACAGCTGAAAAGCTCATTTTATGTATTGGCGCGTAGGAGGATCCTTTAATTAGAAGTCACTTCCACCTCCGTGAATGAGATTTTTTTTCCTTCAACTTCATCGTTTGGTAGACGACTTTTTTCGATATTTTACTGGCGGATAACTAGGAAATTTTTTTTTCTCGGAAAAATCGTGGAAGTGAAAGTAAATATATATACATGAAGTCAGCGTCGTTTTAAAAAAATATATCAAAACTACTTGGCGAAGAATTTTTTTTCGAAGAATGAGTACTTTTTATATTTAAATGTAAAATATTGGTATTATTGCCGTAAGAAATTAAATTTATATTAAATTACTGAAAAGTATGTATATTATTGAAAGTTCGTTAAAACTTGACTTTTTTGTTGAAAAGATACAATTCCTTTATACGCGTGTAAAAGTAAGTAATTAATATTGCTTGAGACGAAGTTAGTTAAGTCAAGTCAAGCGTATCATTGTTTATCGGGAATATCACATTTCTTGTTGCCTGGCAAATATATGTGATGTTAGAACTTGAGGAGAACCCGTGTAATCTTATGCATTAAGTCATTCAATTTGAATGCTCATAAATATGTAGCACGGTAAATAAGGGGGCTACGAGAATCGAAACTACCCTAACTTTTATCTGGTTATAGAGAATACTTTTACTACTTTCTTTTCGGCAACGTGGCGGTACGAAAAAAATTGTCTTCACGAATTCATGATTAATTTATACACGCTAAAACATTTGCAAGTTTGGAACTCTAGCAAAAGAAACCATCCAGAGCATATTTGTATCAGTGGGCAGAGCCATATTTTACTTATCAAATGGTTTATTAGCAATTTTTGCTTTAATTGGCAGTAAGTTGAAAACGGAAAGTCGGGTTGTGCAAGTAAATTGAGTTACTTACCGGTGCTGCAGTAATAGTATTTCACCGGTTGCGTAATATGCAGTGCAAGTACTTCTCAAAGTTACACTGACGTTTCAAGAAGAATCTTCTTTGAAGTAGTAGAAGGAAAAACAAAGAAGCTCGAAAGAAACCGTAGAAAGTTCGCGTAATGTGCCCCTACTCTCGAAGAATCAGATCGCCGGGTTTATTAAAGTTAAAGCCGGCAAATAATCGCTCGGTCGAGCAAGGATTGGACGAGTTGACGCGTTGATGGATCCGGCTCACACATAGTCTAGTCGCCAAAGGGGGTTTAGTGTACATTGAAAGGTCCCCGGGATTTTATCAATGTTTTTTATGTATTTC